>BHFT01010138.1:0-17541 GCA_004320025.1 Laticauda laticaudata
AACAAAGTCCAACAAACAGTCCAAATCATACACAGTTAAAGCAGTTAGTATCAGTCCAGGGATAATCCAAAAACAAAATCAAGTATCATAAACAGAGTTCAGTAAATGGAGTCTGCTAACAGTTGCAAGACTCATAGCAAGCAGAACGACCGAGCAGAACAATGATCAGGCAACACGGCAATACAGGAAATGCAAGGAAAACAAACCAGGTTTCTGGCTCCATCTAATGGCCGTTGGAGGAACCTCAGCCAATCTCACACGATAACTTTATTTCTCTGCTCAGGTATTGCTTTTCTTTCCACTTGCTCCCTAAGTGCACCATTTTGTTATTCCAAAGCATCAGAAGAGTCCTCCTATCTAGATTGGGATCATAGCAGAATGGAAGATCCCAGAGATGCTTTTTCAAAATCGGCTTGTTGTCAAGATTTTGGCAGTTGCCCTAATTAAATCATGACCCTTGAACCAAGCTTCAAAAACTTCAAAGGATTTATTAGGAGCGAACATGTTGTCATGACCTATATGAAGCCAATTCTGAGACACGTAATTCACTATCACCTATGACCCTGTTTTCCCCCCCCCTCCCTTCTGGGTGTATTCATATTCTCCAACAAAACAAGTTCATAGCTAAGTGTCATTAATCACGTTCTCCAATTAGGAATTTTTATGGCAGAAATTCCGGAAGCTTAGTTACAATCCTTGGTTTTAAACTGCTACACTGTTCCTTCAAATCCTCCTCCGTCCCATTCACAGCAACTCTAAAACAGGCATAGAAATGTTTTATGAATTGACAGCAACTGGATTTTGTTTTTCCTTAAAGATGCTTTGCTTCTCAACTAAGAAACTTCTTCAGTTCTGAAGAAGCTTCTTGGATGAGGAGCTAAATGTCTTCAAAGAAAAACGTCCAGTTGAAAAACCATCTTTGGGACAACCATCACCTGGAAGACTGTGAATCTCCATAGATAGATGAAGAGGTCTACTCTCTTTTCTCCTTTTAACAGAATAATAGAGTTGGAAGGGACCTTGGAGGTCTTCTTTTCTAGCCCCCTGCTCAGGCAGAAGACCCTACACCATTTCTGACAGATGGGAGTCCAATCTCTTCTTGAAAGTCTCAAGTGATGGTGCTCCCACAACTTCCGAGGGCAACTTCTGTTCCATTGATTGATCTATCAGAAAGTTTCCNTCCTTGTCTGGCCTTCAGATGCTTTAGAAAATAGCTTGACCCCTTCCTCTCTGTGGCAGCCCCTCAAATATTGGAACCCTGCTATCATGTCTCTCCTGGTCCTTCTCTTTACTAGACTAGCCATGCCCAGTTCCTGCAACCGTTCTTTATATGTTTTAGTCTCCACTCCCCTAATCATCCTGGTTGCTCTTCTCTGCACTCTTTCTAGAGTCTCAACATCTTTTTGTAATGTAGTGAACAGAACTGGATGCAATACTCTAGGTGTGGTCTTACTAAGCCTTTCTAGAGTAGTATTAGTACCTTTCACAATTTCTGGAGGCAAATTGTTCCACTGATTAATTGTTCTCATTCTCAGGACATTTCTCCTGAGTTCTAGGTTGCTTCTCTCCTTGATTAGTTTCCATCCCTTGTTTCTTATCTTGCCTTTGGGAATCCTGATCCCTCATCTCCAAGGTCCGTGATAATACTCTGTTCTTGAAGTTAAGTTTCTATGGCTAAATATCATCCTCTCAGTAAAGAAATAATACCTGTGGAACTTTGTAGGTGCCCAACATGTTTGAAATGAGGATGGACATGTCAGCATTGGCCCCTTCAAGAACGGTGAGCGTGCTTTTCTGCTTTCCACACCTGTAGTTGGGAATGTTGGCCTCCCCATCTGAAAGCAGGTCCAGAAGAGCATCCAAAGTTATTTGCTTACTGAAATAGTGTTCATAGATATTGTAACCCAGAGTGATGTTAAGTAAGAGACTCCTAGAGTCCTGGTTGAACTGGTGGACAGCAGAAAGGAAGGAGAGCATTTTCCAGTATTTGGTGTATTGCCCCCTGCACATATAAACATATTAGGAAATGAATCCAAAGAACATTTTGCTGAAATACTATTCAATATTCTACTTCACCCACTATCAAAGAGTTCTTATGTGACAATTAAAGCATCCCTAAAATATTAATATAGAAAAATAGTGAAGGTAATAAATTGTAGTATTAAAAGTTTTGAAATCTTGTTTCAAAAGTACTACCTCAGTTTATAACAAGAACAGAAAGTCAATTTTATGAACAGATTGATGACATTTCATAGCATTTTACAATGGATTATTTAACTCTCCCCTATTAAGTATGGTTGATATGCTGAGATATCAATATGCTGACTTCATGTTATCTCTAAAAAAATCTAATGATTATTGGCTTTTGCTGATTCTGATTTTGCTGATTCTCCTTTGAATTTGGACCAAGAATTCAATCTAGTTTAAAGAGAGATATTCTCTCTTACTCACTGTTTTCTAAAATCATCTTCCCCAACTTTTAATATTTGGAAATTTTACCTATTCATCAATGTTAAATATAGAATCATAACGCTGGAAAGGATCCTTAGGAAAACAGTTCTACTGTCTAATTTCTTTGATGTAAACATAAGCCAAGCACACAATTGTGATCATCAGGATCTTTGCATTAGAGGCTATACTTTAGAATTTCATTTTTGTTGTGCTTGATAGTATTCAATATTTGACATAAATTCATCAATGAGAATCATTGTATGGACTATTTCCTAGCATGATTTGATTGCTTATTGTACCCTATGACTATCATGAAGTGTTGTGCCCTGTGATTCTTGACTCTTGACGAATGTATCTTTTCTTTTATGTTCACTGAGAGCATTTGCACCAATCAAATTCCTTGTGTGCCCAACCATACTTGGCCAATAAAAGAATTCTATTCTATTCATACACTTGCAAAATCAATGAATGAGTACATTCTTAACTGTGATTCTTTCATCTCAATATATTTGGAGATTCTCAATCATCCAAGTCATGGTTGTCCCAAAGGTGTTTTTCAAAAGGCAATTGGACTTTTTTTGTTTTTTCTTTGAAAATGTTTCACTTCCCATCCAAGGAATGTCTTCAATTGCTTCTTCAGTGACATGATAGAATGAAGGAGAAATTTCCAGACAGATAGAACAATTAATCAATGGAATGACTTGCTTCCAGAAGTTGTGAATGCTCCAACACTGGAAGTTTTTAAGACAAAATTGGACAACCATTTGTCTGACATGCTATTGGGTTTCCTACCTGAGCAGGAGGTTGGACTAAAAGACCTCCAAAATCCCTTCCAGCTCTGTTATTCTATATTCTGTTGCCTTTTGAAAAGCACCTTTGGGACTTTCATCTCAACAGTAAATCATAGTATAGAACAGGAATTGTGAAGGTTGTCCCATCATCAGTTCAAGGAGAAAATAGATTATTTCTATGTCATTTTCAGGAATCAAGATCACTTTGAGGATGGCTGTCTTCTTGTCTTCAGGGGCCAGAGGGGAGTGAGGAGGGACCACTCCATATTACATAGGCCCAAGGTAGCTCGACTTAAAGGAAGTGAAGAAAGGGACTGTTTGTTCTGCATGTTGAAATGATAGCAAAGATCTCTACTTTGATCATCTTACTTGATAGGTGTCGAGGAGCCTCATCAACTGAAGTGTGTAAAATAGGTCCCCAAGATATAATAGGACAGAAAGAGAGCATAAGTAGCAGTTCAAGAGGAAAATACCTGGTCATTTTCAGAGGGCTGTGAACTGACTTACAATAATAACTGAATGAAAGGAGTTTTGGTGAAGCTAAATGGTAGAAACCTAGCCTGGGTTGCAGAGATTATCCCACTAATGAGATAATCTCCTGGCTTGTAATAATTCTGCGAATAAATTTTTTCCTGCTCCAGAGTCAAGAGGCATTTGGCTTTGCGCTGCTGAGAAGCTCCCTGAGGCCACAAAAGCAGCACCAGGAGAAGTAGAAGCAACATGACTTCCTGGCTTGATTCACCGTGATGCATTGCAAATGTCTTCTCAAAGAATGAGAACTGGTCGAGGAACTAAAAGCTGCCTTCCAAAATATAAGCTTCGCTGGCTTTCCTAATTCAGGGACCAGACAAGGATTCACATCTGAAGAGGAGGGGAATAAACACAGCCCCTGCCTACCTTACAAAGCTTCCCATGCTCCCTTTTTCTCCATAAGCATTTATCAACGGACCTTTCTGATGAGAAGATGTAATGCAGGATTACTCTGGTGCCTGGCTTTGACATCAAAACATGTTTTGGATGTGCTTGTTGGCCAATTTACTCAATAATTCCAGAAAGGTCTCTTGAGACTTAATTGGAAGACAACAGATACAATTCAATGATTAGAATAACTGTAAAGAGTGGAAAATCCCCTCTAGAAACTTTAAAATATTCAGCAGGATGGTGCCCAAAGGGAGAACTTGCAGATGTGGCTTCAAACTTAGAAAATTAGAATTTGATCTCAAACTTGAATCTGAACAGTCTTGCAACAGTGCACATTTATGTCCTGTCCATGTTCTTCTGTACAGCTGTACAACTGAAAAAGAAAGGTTCACGTGTATCCAAAATTTATGTTGCTAAGTGAGACATCTGATAAGGGAGTTTTGCCCTATTTTACAACCTTTCTTGTTAAGAGAATTACTGCAGTTGTTAACAATACAGCTATTGAGAAAATCTGGCTTCCTCATTAACTTTGTTTGTCAGAAAGTTACAAAAGGTAACAGATAACAGATAATCAGGGTTGGAAGGGAACTTGTAGGTCATCTAGTCCAACCTACCCCATCCATGTGGGAGACCCTACACTATTTCTGACAAATGGCAGTCCAATCTCTTCTTGAAAGTCTCAAGTAATGAAGCTCCCACAACTTCCAAGGGCAAACTGTTCCATTGGTTGATTGTTCTCACTGTCAGAAAGTTTCTTCTTACATCCAGGTTAAATCTCTCCTTGTTCAGTTTCCATCCATTATTCCTTGTCTGGCCTTCAGGTGTTTCAGAAAATAGCTTGACCCCTTCCTCTCTGTGGCAGCCCCTCAAATATTGGGACACTGCTATCATGTCTCCCCTAGTCCTTTTCTTCACCAGACTAGCCATGCCCAGTTTCTGTAACCGTTCTTCATATGTTTTAGTCTCCACTCCCCTAATCATCCTGGTTGCTCTTCTCTGCACTTTTTCTAGAGCTCAACATCTTTTTAACAATGTGGTGAATAAAATTGGATGCAGTACTCTAGGTGTGATCTTAACTAAGCTTTATAGAGTGGTAATAGTACCTCACTTGATCTTGATTGTATCCCTCTGTTGATGCAACTTTAGCATTGCATTAGCTTTTTGGCTGCTGCTGCACACCGCTGGCTCATATTTAGCTAGTTGTCCACTTAAGACTCCAAGATTCCTCTCACAATTAAGGCCCGGTCCCACTGCACTTATGGATGCAAAGAGGATGTAAAAACATTAAAAAAGCTTGCCATCCATTGGAAAAATGCTATGCATCCGTTGTGTACTCACTGCATTACGTGTTTCATACTCTCTATCCATCGAGCATCTGTCCACTGCAATTTCATCTGCGCAAGAAGTTTTGAGCTGCACAAAACTTTGTGAACGGATGAACTTTCTGCCACGTACGATGTACATCCATGACATATACGGGCAACATACGTTCTTATGTCCATTACCATCCATTAAACGTCCTATCACCCCTAGTCCTTCTTTTCATTAGATTAGACATAGCCAGTTCCTGCAACCGTTCTTCACATGTTTTAGGCTCCAGTCCCCTAATCATCTTTGTTGCTCTTTTCTGCACTCTTTCTAGAGTCCCAACATCTTTTTTAACATTGTGGCGATCAAAACTGAATGCAGTATTCCACATGCGGCCCTTACCAAGGCATTATAAAGTGGTATTAACACTTCACATGATCTTGATTTGATCCCTCTGTTTATGCAGCAGGATAGAATCAAGATCACATGAAGTGTTAATACCACTTTATAATGCCTTGGTAAGGCCACACTTGGAATATGTATGTTCCCAATGTATTTTCTTAAAGTCAACAGTGAATTTTTCTGTCTAAGGCAGGCAGAGAATTGTGGCAATAATTCTTGATAGTTGAACTAGCTGAAACCAGTAGTAACTATAGGAAATTTACACAAGATATATGCTTGAAGGAGAGATGTCAAAACTGTACAGCCAGAGCTGAGTTTTTCTTAGGGAGAGTATGCCACCAATGAGATAATCTCCTGGCTTGTGGTGATTCAATGGCTTCGTTCCATACTGTTCCAAAGTCAAAGGACACTTCACCCTCTGCGCCCCACAGGCAGTGTGGGGCAGAATTAGCATCAGAAACAGATGTTGCAGGCTCATCCTTCCTATGGCCTCGGAACCACTCTTCTCAATCAGTCTGAAGAAAAGTTGGAGGCAATTGAGGGGGCTTGACCCTTGAAGACCAAGGCCATTCAGTGTCTTTCTCAAAGCAGATGGAGCCAGCCATGGTTTCCACATCTTTCAGGGCTTGGGAAGAAGTCAATTCCACATTTGAACAACTTGTTCCTGGCTTTCAAGTAACAGGGGAGACATTTATTCCTTTGCTTTCCAGGCTGATGCAAGACATGGGTTGGTCTTGAGTCTGATGTTCACAGATGTCAAGTTCTTCTTTTGGGAAAACTTTGGAGGGTTGATGAGGATCAAGAGAAAGAACAATGATTATGGCTTTGATAATTAGAAAGAGAAGCTTTTTCTTGGTGACTGCTTCAACTTTCTCTGACTCTCCATGATCACAGGTACATCTGGAGAAAAATACATTTGCAAGAGCTTGCTGATGCGATGTTGTTAGGCTTGAGGTGGATTGATAAGGAGAAAAAAGTTGGATCTTTTTTTCCCAATTTTTTATTTCAATCTGCATATACACAAGAATACATTAATAGTGTGGCATCAATATATCATACATTTTAGTATAGGCAAAATTAATAATATCAATCATATCTCTCAATGCATATATTTCACATTAATTCATAATCTTTCAATGCTTATTTTCAACCTTTCAAAACTCTGTCCAAATGTTAACTACCATATCAGTTAAACATACCTAGTAATTCCATTATTCAATTTTCTCCCTGCTTTTATTTTATTTTTGATCTTTGACCATGAAACAGATTGCCCAAAACTAGGATCCAGGTAGTCAGAGTTCATGTAGAGTGGCTTGTAATCATCCAGACAGAAGGTGATCAAAGTGTGAATGACCGTGACTGAGAGATTGCAGTCTAATAGTGGGTGTAACTGGATGACAGAAAGAGAAAGTAATGCTGTATAAAGAATAAAGTTACAGTTAAAGCATTTTTGTTATAATAATTGCCTCAAGAAATTTGATTTTATATTACACTACAATGGATTTACATTTTTGATATTAGATTTATGTGGCAGTTATGTTTGACATTAAATTTATATGGCAGTTATTTTCTGGGGGGTGGGGGAAATCTAATCTTTGAAGTCCAGAAGCCTCTGAGTGATTGATGAACTGTTCAATAAGAGAGAAGAAATTGCTCTAAGAATCTGAAAGCCCACGAGATGCTTCGCCTTTTAATAAAATAAAATAAAATGAAACAAAATAATGCAAGAAGACAAAATAATAGAAGGCAATAAAATAAGTAAAAGTTTGTGCTGTGACTTTTAAATGTAATTGGTTTTCCTTAAAATACCAATTTAAACACAGGAGAAAAAAATGTATAAGAGCTGGCATGATGATACATGTTTCATCAACCTCACTAAATATTGATTCTGTATCCAATCAAATTCTTGTTTGTAGCAGTTCAGATAATCTGCTTCTATACCTTATCACCACTCTGTTCCAATTTACATAAGAACATATGGAGGGATTCCATCTCACATTAGCCCCCACTTTTTGCTATCAAATTAAAAAAATGTGCTTAAAGATAGCTGTGTCCTCATCTTTGGTTGGGAAATATTTTTTACACACTAACTGAAAGTATCCATACACACTCATGAACTTTTCTAAACACTTAGTAGCAAAGAGAAAAGGAGAAATCACATTTATTAAAAGCTGGTAGAACATTTCCATCATCTGAAGAAATAATAAAGTTGAAACAATGGAGAAATTGATAAAATCAGAACAATATTCTTTAGCTTTTGTTTATTTTTTTAAAAGCTCAATAAAGTGTCCAACTCTGGTAAAATATGAACTGTCATTAATTTTGGGAACCACCTACACAAATTGTACTTGATTATTTTATTTTGAAATTAAATATTCTTTTATATTCAGATCTGGTCTTAGGAAAATAATGTAGCATTTGGGGAATAAAATGAAGAACAGTAATCCAGCACTGGAGGCCAAGATGGAGAAGACCTGCACAGCCACCATGTATTTCCCTTTGGTGCTCAGGTAGGTGGGCACAAAGGATATCCAGACACTGCAGAAGACCAGCATACTGAAGGTGATCAGCTTGGCTTCATTGAAGGCTCCAGGCAGATTCCTGGCCAGAAAAGCCACTGTGAAGCAAATGGCAGAGAGGAGGCCCATATAGCTGAGAGTACAGTAAAACATGGTGATGGATCCTTCATTGCATTTTTGGATGATCTCTCCAGGCTGAGAGTGCAGATCAGATTCTGGGAATGGGGGAGAAATGCCAAGCCAGCTGCTGCAAATGACTATTTGGACACCAGAGCAAGAAAGGACAATAGAGTTGGCCAAACTCTTCCCTAGCCATTTCTTAATTTTATTCCCTGGTTTTGTGGCCAAGAAAACCAGCACCACCATGATTGTTTTGGCCAAAACAGAAGAAATGGCAACTGAGAAGATGATGCTGAAGGTTATCTGTCGGAGAAGGCAAGTGGTTCTGGTTGGCTGGCCAATGAACAAGAAGGAGGTGAAAAAGGAAAACAGGAGGGAGACCAGGAGGATGTAAGAGAGGTCCCGATTGTTGGCTTTGATGATTGGAGTGTCTTGGAAGTTAATGAAGATTCCCAAGACAAAGCCTGCGAGGAAAGAGAGGAAAGAAGCAAATAAAGCCAGGACGATCCCCATATTCTCTTGGTAGGATAAGAAGGTTTTAATCTTGGGAATACACTGATCTCGAAGGATGTTTGGATGTTGATCTTCTGGACAAGGGGCACATTTTTCTGCATCTGCAAGAAGGAAAAGTAAGATTTCTCATAAATCACATACTTTAATGTATTGGGAAATAGGAATAGCATGAATGATTGCATGTGAAGGAAATCAATCTGCAATAAGAAAGAAATGGGGACTGTCTTTGTCTGTTCAGATAGAGGATGAACTTACATCTGCTGAGTTTATTTAACCTGGTTTTCAGAAATAGCAATAGCACTTATACACCAATCTACAAAGTGCTTTACAGCATTTTGAGCAGTTTACAATGTCAAAAATCTGGGTCCTTATTTTACTGATCTTGAAAGGATGTGTTGAAAGAAATCTCCTTTGTTCATTCCCCAGCTGGGAAGCAGTCACCAGAACTGAGAAGAAATTGACATCAAAGCAAGCTGCCAGAAAGTGGAACTCGTTAATTCAGGAAGGCAAGAGACAGTAATGGCACAGCTCAAGCGTTCCTGTCTAGCTAGCAGATTGGGCAAGGCAAGCTCATGCCTTTTTATAACTTGGTTTTCCTTTGAAGCTTCTACAGTTTGAGGGGTTTTGATGTGCCTCTCGTTGAAATGATTGATTGTCTTAGGTTTTTGTTTTCCTGCTTTACTGGGTTAATCCTGATCCAAAGTCTTTTGTTTTTTTTCATATCCTTGGGATTAATCCTGTCAGGGAGGCAGGAAAGTGTGGCGTGCTTTAGCGAGTTATTTTTAGCTTGATTCCATTTATCTTGATGGCACTATTCAAGTGTTTTGAGGCTGCTTTTGTGGTCAGGTTTCATTATACTTTCATTATATTTTGTAACAGCCATTAATGGCTTTTGGCCAGGGTTGGGCATCAAAAATTTCAGCAACCGGTTCTCTGTCCAGTTGCTGGGCAGGTGTGGCCATGTTGGGCATGGCCTAGTCAGCTTTCTGTGCCATGGGGGGCATTTTTACCTTCCCCAGGCTATGGAGGCTTTCCTCAAGCCTCCAGGAGGGTTAACACAGCCTCCCCGGGCTGCAGACCCTCTTCTGGAACTTCCAGGAGGCCCTTTTTTTGCCCTCCCAGAGCCTCTGTGTGGGCCCTGAACTTACCTCACATCCAAAATGGACCCTGTGGAGACTCTTGGGAGGGGCAGGATGGGGTGAGAGGGGTGGGGTGGGTGGAGCCAGCCAGGGGTGGGATTTGCCAATATGTCAAACCAGCCGTAACATTTGCTATGGGTTCGCCTGACCTGGGGTGAACCTGTAGCAGCCCACCCCTGCTTTTGGCAGCATGCCCAGAATTTCAATTAGCTTGAGTGGCTGCTCTTTCAGCTGGGACTTTCTTAAAGGGGAAGGGCTGTTTTTTGTTCTTGACACTGCTTTAGTGATTCCTGGCACTGTTCTTTTGGGGTGTACTATACTCATATGGAAGGCTAAATCAACCTTTACCTGCTCAGGATTGAACTCCTGGATGTGGGCAGAGTCAGCCTGCCATACTACATTCTAACCACTGCGCCACCACCATGAGCAAGAAAGGAGAATTTTAGACCCAAGCAACAAATCAAAAGATGTCTTTCCAGGGAAAACAACTTGCTGACTCAGTTTTATATCATTAAGGTAGGGAACAAATCCACTTTCCCAAGGAAACCAAAACCATAAGTTCAGCCATAAGACCATTATATAGATTGGATGATAAAGATAAAGGATAGGAAGGAAGCAAAATCATCATCTCAGTTACTAAACCTTTAGAAGACCAAATAGTGCTGAGAAGATGTGAGAAGATCCCAGGAGGGGAACCCAAAATCTGAAATTAGAAGACAGTTTGAAAAACTCCATGAGATTAACACCTCAGAAAGAACTTGTGTTCATCAACCTTGCTTATTACTTCAGTACTAGGACCTTGCACAGAAAAAAATCTAGAGTCTCTCTTCTTCCTGAAGTCTTACTCACCTTCCTGGGTGGAAATGGTTCCTTCTACACAAGCAAGACAATCATAGCAGCAGATGGGTTCTCCTTCCCGGGCTACTTTCATAAATCCAGGATGACAGTTTTCTACACATCTGGAAGGAGGTAGGGGCTGAGGAGAGAGACAAAAACTTGAAGAAAATAAATTTATTTCATGAAAGGAGACAAATGAGGAAGAAGGATTTAGCCATCAGAAATTCAAGACCAAGTTTTACTTCGTTTGAAGGTGATAAAAACACTGGAGCTCATCCAACAGATTCTGGTTGATGTTGCTTCCGTGTTATCCTAATTTATTGATTTATTGATTTGTTGATTTATTGATTTATTGATTTTTCAAGTGGTTATAAGATAATATGTATAAGTATAAACATAGTTGAATGGATGAAATGGATACAAAAACATGAAATGGATACATCTAAGAAAGATAAAAAAGAAACAATAGGACAGGGATTATAGGCACATTGATGCACTTATGCATGCCCCCTATAGACCTCTCAGGAAAGGGGTGAGGTCAATAGTAGAAAGTCTCAGGTTAAAGTTTTTGGGGTTTGGGGAAGAAACCACAGAGTCAGGTAGAGTATTCCAGACATTGCCACTCTGTTACTTGAAGTTGTATTTCCTCGCAATCAATTTTTGATTGTGGTTTACCTTGAGTTTGTATCGATTGTGCGTTATTGGTTGAAGCTGAAGTATTCATTGACAAGGGTGAGGACATTGCAATGTATGATTTTATGTACTATACATTAGATCGGACTTGAAGGCCAGCATAGTTCTAGGTTTCTAGGTCTAGAAATTTCAGGGTCTGGTGGCAGAAGGTATTCTTGCAATGAGTAAAGGATGTGGAGAACTCTTCTTTGAAATATTTCTGGACTTTCTCAACTGTGTTAATGTCAGATACGTAATGTGGCGTTCCAGACTGATGAGCTGTATTCAAGTATTGATCGAGCAATTTTTGTATGCTCTCAGTTAGTCGTATGATATTACCAGAGAAAAAAGCGAAAGCCCATGTCCACACTCACAAAGGAGGCAAGAGGATGTAAATGGACAAAATAAGACTTGCATCCATTGAAAACGCGATGCATCCGTTTGTGTACGCACTGCGTATGTCTTTCATATTGCTCTATCCATCAAAAATCCATCTAACTGCTAATTTCATCGCTCAAAAAGTTTTGAGCTGCACAAAAACCTTTGAGTGGATGAACTTTCCACCGCGTGACGATCTACATCCGCAAAACACATGACGGGCAACAAAACGTTCTACATCCGTTTGTCATCCATTTACACGTTTCTTGATGTATTCATCTCGGGCATCCTGCTGGCCATCTACGGGCAACTCACATCAGCTCCAGCGGAAACCGGAAAAGAGGGAGGATGCGGAAAGGTACGTGGAATGTCCACACGGCAATTTATAGCCGGACATAGAAAGGTTTTTTAAAGCAGATGCAACTCAGATATAAAGCATTAAAACGGGACAAAACGTTTGCATATGGTGATGTATCTCAGATATTTAGGATGTCTGAGAGGATCCTAGAGTATGTGGAGTGACACCGAGCGGGAAAACCAACATTTCCATAAAAAAGGGGGAGGAAATTCACCTGGATCTCCACAATCAGTCCAGCAGCCCTGTGTGCAACCTTTTCAGCTTGATTCTTGCTCGTTCCTACATCATCCTGATCTCCACCACGGATTCATTGCAGTGCTCCTTTTGGTATCCGCCATCACAACACCCAGAACCAAAGCCCTCTCAGACTGTTTCAAACCTTTTCTACGCAAAGGAGAAGAGGAGATGTCCAAGAGCTGTCTGGGTTTCGAAATGGGATCGGGAAGAGTAGAGTTTGCGCTCTTATGACAGGCTGATGGGGAGCTGAGGAATGAAAGACCACTCGTGATTTCCAGCACTTCATGAGATGCCACCAGCCCATGTTTTGACAAAGTTGTGGAGTGTCTGAGACCCCCAGGTTGGACAAGGCAGAACACCAACTTTCCATCCCAGCCTGGCCCTGGGACTCAGTGCATGACTCTGCGCCACCTGGCCTTCTGGGACCACGTTAGAGAAACATGGCAGTAGTGCCTGGAGGGCCACACATCAGTCATCCAGCATTGTGGTCAGAGAGTGGTGCAGGCCCATCATCGAAGAATACATGGAGGAGCTCTCTCCAGTGTCCCACCACTGAAAAGCTGGAGGAAAAGTTGCCAGAACAGTTGGTATCAGAGGTGGAACTTTCCCCACACCGTTGGAGCCATAGATGGGAAGCACGTGGCCTTTGGAAAGCTCCACCCCAAATCAGGGGTCCACTTATTTTCAACTACAAGGCTTCTTCAGCATCATCCTCTTTTTGCCATGGTTGATGCTGACTTACAAAGTTCATGTACATCCCGATGCTTCAGGCAACCGGGTCAGCTCAGATGCCCAATACAATGCCAGTGACCCTCAAGGATGGCTGGAACGCAACTTCATAGGGTTTCCCAGATCCAGACCCTCTACCCCAATGACACACAAGATGTGCCCTACTTCATCGTGGGTGACGATGCCTTCTCCCTCAGAACCTACCTCATTGAAGCGCCTACCACTTCAAGATTCCGTCACCCGTGAAGAGAGGGATCTTCCCAACTACAAGGCGACCAGGGACCAAGGCGGGTGGTGGAGAAACGGCCCTTTGGCGCATCCTGGCCAAAACAAGGTTCCAGGTAACTCTCCACCACCCAACAGTGCATTTGGCGCACAAGACCGTGAGAGGCATCGTGGAAGCTTGGCTGACATTTACTGCCACAATCTCATGCGCACCCCGCACCCTAGTGTTGCAGAACAGACTGGGGGACCATCAACAAGGGAATGGAGACATGGAGCGTGGTAAATGAGCAAGGATGGTAAACCTGATTAGACACTGTGGATGGTACAAGCCCCAACAGCAGCTTCACGTGAAGGGAAGAAGCAGTTTGCAACCTCCTGAAACACTGCGTGTCTGCAACCAAATCCCCAGCTGGAAGCAGTGGAGTGGCAAGACAGCGATGGTAGATGCTTAATGGATGCTTCGCTTCAAAGCCTGTCTCATCAACTGATGAGATTGTGCCATATAATGTTGAGTGGCCTTACAATTAATAGGGGCGATTAATAAAGAGTTTTGTTTATGTTTGGAAATGTGTTAATCAATGATTAAATTGTTATTGATAAAAAAGGGCCATATGTGTGTGGGCAGCTGGGAGGGTGGACATACATTCCCACTTATCTTGCACTGAGTTATCCTATCCCCACCAACTAATCCTTACAGCCAACAACTATTCCTTACCCATCCCACAACTATCCTTAACCCCTATCCCACAACTATCCCATTCCCATCCCAACAGCTATCCATCCCACCAGCTATCCTTACCCATTCCCACAAGCATGCCAAAAGACCTTAACCCTTTTTTCAAAAGTTTCCCAACACTTTATTAAGTAAAAAAAAATGAACCAAGTGTGTGAAGCCAAAGATTAACCTGTTATTAATAACAAACTGTTATGACTTTAGTGAAAAAGGCAAAAATGGAACCCAATTAAAAGTGTCTTAGGAAAGATAAGGTGAAAACAGGTAAACAACTCAGTCTCTGGCACTCTTCTCAGTCACTCTAAGGCGTGCCCATTGTCTCAGATGTAAAGGCCAGGGACTGTGGATGTGGCTGTTGCTGGAGTGCTGGTCTGATGGTCCATTTGGGTTCCTGGCCCCGAGAGTACAACAGAGATGGTGTGTGCGAGGAAGCTCTCAGAGATCTGACTCATCCCAGGAGGTTTTGAGAGGCCTTCCTCAAGTACCTGGGATGTTGCAGGCCCAAGATTGGATGACAGATTGTTCTGACAAAGGGCGGCTGTGGTGGAGAACGGGAGGAGTGTAATGGGGCTGTTCTGGTCTGCGAGCTGGGTCAGCTGAGGCATCTGTGGCTATCTGTGCATCCAAGGAACCTGGGGTCTGGACTGGGAAGGCTGCCTCTGCTGTGGGAATCCTTGGAGTGTAGGCTTGATAGGTTTGAGGGCTGCTGAAATCCGTGAAGGAGCCAGACCTGGAGTGGTAAGCAGCAGGTTTCAAGCTTGGGCCTGAAGGGTGGGCAGAAGAGCTTGTGATCGCTCCTTACATTGCCTGGTACTGCGGCCTCGGGCATGTCCATGAAGGGTCTGCTCACGAGTGATGAACGGGCTTATGGTTTAGAGGATGGTTTATGTTGAAGTGGACAGCTGGGAGAAGGAGATCTGTGCTGCTTTATTGTGTCCCTGATCTCAAGAGGACCAGTGTGGCTCTGTCTCTACGGTTCTGCTTACCCTGCCTGCTTTCTTGTGGAGGTGGAGCTGGGTGTGGGTGTGGCGTTGCGTCTCTGGTGGCTGCTTCTTCTTGCTCCATCTGGAGGACAGGGATCCTCCAGTCCTCCGGCATGGGTGAGTCGCAGCTTGTCGGGGGGGGTGTCTCTGCCGTGGGCCCTTCCAAAGTACACCTGCCTGGACACGGGTTGCTGTCTTCCTGGCTGGAAGAGGAGTGCCTTGCTCTGTGTGCTGTCTGAGGGAAGAGATTGACAGAATGGGCTGCTCCGCCGGTTGGTGGATCTACCCCGCCAGGAAGCTGCACCTGGCATGGACATAAGTCTCCCAGTCCCCAGGTGAGCTGACAGGCCTGCCCGGATTTCTTCAGGTGCAGCTTGCCATTACCAGGTGTGCATGTGCTTCCACCACCCAAGGAGTACATCTGAAGGGTAGCCCAGGCTCTCCGCCTTCTCTCTCCATTGATGCCTGCTTCGCTGTGTGTCACGATAGGAGCCTGTGGCCCTTCCTCCACAGGTACTCGTTCTCCCTCAGCCATTCCAGCACCTCCTCATGGTCCTTGGAAATGTAAATTACTGTTTTCCTTACTCCCCCTTGCCTCCTTGCCTTGACTCTTCCTCCTCTGGCAGGGGGCCTTCAGGGCCTTCAGCATGTCAGGGCTTTGGAGGCCGGGGGCTGGTCCACCTCAGCAGCAGCAGCAGTGAGAAAGCAATTTGCAGCAGCAGGGCAGGGAAGCAACCAGCAGCACCAAGCCAGACCAGCACCAGCAGGAGAAGCACCACCGCCAGCAAACACCAAGGAGCTAGCAGCAGCAGGAAGCATCAGCAGCTTCAGAAGTCAGTGCCTGGGGTATGGATGTTGTGGTTCTGTCCTTCTTGCGGGCTGGCAGGAGTAGGCACAGGCTTCTCTTCTTCCCCATGTGTTTCTCTCCAAGATGTCTCTGGCAGCAGGTCTTTCCTCTGAATGGTGACCTGCTTGCAAGCTGCATCCTTTTATATCCATGGAGCTTACGGAATTCATCCTCCCCGCATGCGCAATGAACGCTTTTCATCCACTACGCATCTGCTATGCATCCAATAGGCATCCGCGATGCATACGCGTCATCCGCTACGCATCCGCTACGCATCTGCTCCTTCCACTATGCGTCCGCTTCACTGTTCTCCCCCAGAAGCCCTGCGGATGTGTCATCAGCTTCCATCCGCTTTCATCCGCTAGGCTTCCTACAAACATCTGCTTTACATCCCCACTACATCCTCCTCACGTCCGTTCCTTTCCGTTGTTGTTCACTCTGTTTATGCAAATTTGGGGCACTTTTGAGAGCGGATAACAACAGATGGAACATTTGGTTGTTTGCTGTGTCTTTTTTGCAAACATTTTGCATCCGTCGGCCAGTGTGACCTAGCCTTAAGTAGGATTAGGTTAACAACTCTTAATTCCTTTTTGGCTATGTAGTTACAGTGGGCTCTAGCTCTTAGATCACTAGAGATGAGTACTCCAAGGTCCTTGACAGAGTTTGGTTCATCAACAAGGTCTTGACTATTCAGCTTGTATTTTATTTTCTGATACATAGTCTTTTTGAAGGGTAGCAGTATCGTCTGTCTAATTGTCTAATTTTTCACACACTGCAGGTTTTAGATTCAGGCTCTACATTTATATGTACTTTATATATACAAATAGCATATATTCAAAGAGTAAAAATAGGGAGTGCTATATCAAACCCTGTTCCAGTTAACAGCGGTGTCCCCCATGGCAGTGTTCTAGCACCCACCCTCTTTATATAAATTAAGTTTGCAATCACTTTATAAGCAACTGCATCCTTTTTGTGGATGACGTAAAACTATTCATCACCACTGACAATGCTATTGTCCTTCAAACGAACCTTGATTATATGTCTGAATGGTCAAACAATTGGCAATTCTAAATCTTGAAAAAATGCTCTGTCCTACACATTGGTAAAAAAAATCAGTACACCAAAGACAAACTAGGTGGATATGACGTCGTTGATGATCCTCACTCTGTCAAGGACTTTGGAGTTCTCATATCAAATGACCTAAGCGCCAGAGCTCACTGTAACAGCATTGCCAAAAAGGCATTAAGAATTGTAAATCTAATCTTACAAAGCTTCTCTTCTTAAAATATCGAATTGCTAATTAGAGCATACAAAACTTTTGCTAGACCAATACTCGAATACAGCTCATCAGTCTGGAATCTGCACTGTATATCGGACA
>BHFT01010141.1:0-12160 GCA_004320025.1 Laticauda laticaudata
TTTTTGAGCGGATGAAATGTCAGTAGACGGATGCTGGACAGATAGAGAGTATGAAAAACGGATGCAGTGAGTACAGAACGGATGAATCGCATTAACAAACGGATGGCAAGTGTTTCTCTCCGTTTTACATCCTCTTTCCATCCGTTGGTGCTGTGTGACAGGGGTTTAAACAAATAACAAACTACAAACAAAAACCAAGATTTCATGGAGAACAAATGTTTACACAGCTATTGTTCCTGAAGGAGATATATCTAGAAGAATTTCTATGTTTTAAATTATTTTTTTATTTGTCATATGAAAATTGAGGGACACACTTTTCTGACACTCAGCTTTATCATTGACTTTATGTATATTTTGGTTCAGGGATTAACTTTAGACGATATGCCAGCATAAAATAACATAAGACACATCTATAAGATATGGTTGAGAAATTAACTTTGATTTTTGTTCACATGAAATATTCATACTTTGGTATAATCCTTATTTGACAATTACAATGAAATAATATTTCAAGACCATGGGAAATGATATGGCATTAATATTCCAGTAAAAGTTTTTATCAGCTTTTTTCCAAGCAATAAATATTCTGTAATTATTGTTTGGTGCGTTAGAAGATTTAATCTACAGTTTATTTTTATAAACAGTTGCAGTGTTAGTGTGAGCAATTTACAAGAACTTTGGAATAAAGACTTTAAATATCATGTTTTAACCCAGCAATTGTGTTTTGAAGAATGCTAAATAAATTTATCATGGTGCTAATTCATCAAAAATTCTTTTTGTTTACTAGACACTTCAGTAGAAGCTTAAGAAGGGATGGGCTGACCTCTTTATATTGATCTGATTAGGCATCTAGGCCTGTTCTTTGTTCATACAATTTTGACTTAATATCTACATTGTTGATAAAAAGATTGGAAAGAGAAATAAATTTAAATATATTTATTTGTTTTGAATTATATACTATTGTATGTTATTTATCAATGTATGCCAAATACTGGATTGATTGAGCATGTAGTGTAGCTAAACTGATACTTATCCTCTGTTGGAAAGAAAATTGTTACTCCATATTTTCAGTACTGGATTTTCTATCCTTCAAATGACTCATAATCAACATCATGAAAAGACAGAACAATACCTGTTTGGTTGAGTTACAAGCTGCTTAAAAATAATTTTAAAGTTAATTTTATACAATTACTTTATATACTTTTTCTATTCTGTTTCCTTCCTTCTTTCCTCCTTCCCTCCCTCCACACAATTATACAAACAGAGAAAGTAAGCAATCTGTGTACTCCATGAACTGCCTGCTATATTAATTTCTGAAAAGAGATGACCAATGTGGCATAGCATTCTTAAGAACCTGAACATATATTATATAGAATAAATCCAAGACTTGCATGACATGAAATCAAGGTCTTAAATTATAACCAGGCAGATAGATCAACACATTGTTTTTAGGGCCTGTCACATAGGCCGACGGATGCAAAATGTTTGTAAAAAGGACACAGCGGACGAGAAAATGTTCACTGTTCTCCATCCATTGTTATCCGGCTCTCAAAAGTGGCGCCGACATTTCGCATAAGCAGAGCGGACACAACAATGGAAAGGAAACGGATGGGGAAGGATTGTAAGCCAGATGTAAGCAGGCTCCACGGCAAGGCGGATATCCTTGGAAGTGGATAGAAGCGGATAGCATACAAACCCATGGAAGAAAAGAGGAAGCCTGTGCCATCTGCTGCCAGCCCATAGGCAAGAAAGACAGGGCCACCATCGCGCACCCCTGGCCCTGACTCTGCTTCTGCTGGGGCTTGCTGCTGGCTCGGCTGACTTTCTGGTGCTGGAGCTCTGGCTGGGTGCTCGCCTTCTGCTGTGCTTACTTCTGTGGAGCTGCTCCTGGTGCTTGTGCTTCTTGCTGTGTCTTGACTTACGGCTGGTTGCGCTGCTCCTAGTTGTGTGTTCGCTGCGGTGCTGCTCTGCTGCTGTGCTCCTGTGCTGTGGTGCTCCTGGTCCTGCTTGTGGGTGCTGCTGGTGCTTCTGCTGCTGCTGATCCTGGTCCTGCTGGTGCTGTTGGTGCTTACTCTGCTGCTGCTGATCCTGGTGCTGCTGGTGCTGCTTGGTGCTGCTTTTGCTGCAACTGTTTGTGTTGCTTGCTGTAGTTGGTGGTGTGTGAGGAGCAGCCCCTACAACCTGAAGCCCCTCTGATGAGGCCCAGATGGCCTGCCTGAGAGGGAGAAGAAGCATACGTGCGTGAACGGGAGAGGAGCAATATACCTCATACGAAGAGGACATGTGAGGATGAAGTGCTGGAATGGCTGAGGGAAAATGAGTATCTATGGCGGAAGGGACACAGGCTCTATTGAGACACCAAAAGGGAAGCAGGCTGCTTGGAGAGAGAAGGCGGAGAAGCTGGGCGCTACACTTTGTGATGGCTTCGCCTCGGCTCCGCTGGGAAGCACAGATGCACCTGGTACGGGAAGCTGCACCCCAGAAATCTGGTCCGGCCCAGTCAAACTGATGGACCGGAGAGACCTACGTGGGTGCCGATGCCGAGTGCGCTTCCTTGGAGGGTGAGATCTGCCACAAGGGCAGCCCCTCGCTGTCCGCTCTCTCCAGGCAGCCCGCAGGAGCCAGTCCCTTCTTCTGGCCAAGAGTCGAGCTCCTGTGTCCAGGCACGATGGAACGCCCCCCTGACAGCTGCACTCCCCATGGTGGAGTATGTGGAGGACCCCTGACGCGAATGGGAGCAAGGACGAGGGCACTTCCACCAGAGACCAACCCATCATCACCACCCCAACTTCCACCTCCACAGACAAGCAGGCAGAGAGCCAGACCGGACGGAGGGGGCAGAGCCACACTGTCCTGCTGGAGATACAGGACACACCATCAAAAGCAACCATAGATCTCCTCTCTCAGTGGTACAACCAGCGACATACCACCCTCAAACCGCAAAGCCTTCCTCACCTACGTCAACCAGACCCTCAGTGGACATGTGCCGAATCACTAGTACCAGGTGATCAAGGACGGATCACCGGTTTCTTCACAATCCTCCATGACCTGCTCCCACCCAGTCCGGCCTGCTCCCTCCACCCCACGGTGATGTCACAGCCCTTCCAAGCTTTCCACAGGCCCTCACCTACCAAGGCTACGGCTACCAGGAGCTCCCGGCACAGGCAGCCCTCCAGCAGTCCAGGCAAGGTACATCGTACGCCACCGGTGGCACCCACGCCCAGATGCACCCCATGCCACAGAGGCCACCCACGCCTCACCTCACTCAGCTGCAGACCAGACAGCGCCTACTACACTCTCCTTCCTCCACCCCACAGCCAAGCCCGGCCTCAGACATCTGTCATCGGCTATTGGGGCTGACACCCATGTCCTGGAGGAAGGGGTCTCAACATCACAGGACTGAGCCAGCTCTCTGAGAGCTTCCTCCACACACCATCCCCTGTTGTCCTCTCGGGCCAGGCACCCCAATGCGCCCTCAGACCAGCACTCCAGCAGCAGCCACCTCCACAGCACCTTGGACCCTTCACCCCTGAGACTATGCGGCACGCCTCAGAGTGACTTGAGAAGAGGTGCCAGAGACTGGGTTGCTACCTGAGTGACTTTATCTTTGATTGGGACACTTGGTCATTTTCTTTACAGTTTGTTATCTAGTAAAGGATTATCTTTGCTTCACACACTTGCTTCAGTTCTTTTAGTCAATAAAGTTTTGGTGGAAATTTTTAGAAATGGTTTAAGCCTTTGCATGCTTTGTGGGATGGGTTAAGATAGCAGTGGGATGGGCAAGGGATACCTTTGGATGGGTAATGGCTGTGGGATAGGCAGGGATACCTTTGGGATGGGAAAAGCTGTGGGATAGATAAACCTCCAGTGCAAGCATAGTGGACTGTATGGTCACCCTCCCAGATGCCCACACCTATGGCCCTTTATTATCAATAACAATTTAATCATTGATCCACACATTTCAACATAAACACAACTCTTTATTAATGTCTTGTTCATTTTAGGGCCACTCAACATACATGGCACAATCTCATCCGTGTGATAGACAGGCTGAAGGAAGCATCCATTAAGGTTCTATCATCCTGTCTTGCCACTCCACTGCTCCAGCTGGGGAGTTGCACCAGTGTTTCAGGAGGTTGCGCTGCTTCTTCCCTTCACGTGAAGCTCTGTTGGGGCCTTGCACATCTTTAGTGTCTATCAGGTTTTGCCCTTGCCTCCATTCCCAGGCTCCATGTCCCCATTGCCTTGCTGGGAGTCACGAGCCTGTTCTGCAAACTGGGTAGCGGGTGCGCATGAGATTGTGCAGGATGCAGCCAAGCTTCACCAATGTTCTTCCTCCCGGTCTCTGGGCGATGCTGCATGGTGGTGAGAGTACCTGGAACCTGTTGGCCAGGATGCCAAAAGCGTTCTCCACCACCCGTCTTGCCCTGGACAGCCTGTAGTTGAAGATCCTCTCTTCACGGGTGAGGCATCTGTAAGTGTAGGGCTTCATGCGGTAGGTTTTGAGAGGGGAAGGTGTCATCCCCCACGATGAAGTAGGGCACATCTTGTGTGTTGTTGGGGAGGGGTCTGGATCTGGGAAGTCCAGCCCTCCTTGAGGTGACTGGCGTTGTGTCTGAAGATGGTGACGGGCATCTGTGACGGGTTCTGAAGATGACCCATTGCCTGAAGCATCGATTACATGAACTTGTAATCAGCATCGACCATGCGAAGAGGATGATGCTGAAGAAGCCCTTGTAGTTGTGATAAGTGGACCCTCACTTGGCTGGAGCTTTGCAGGCCACGTGCTTGCCATCTATGTCTCTAACGGTGTGGGGAGATTCCACTTCTGATTACCACTGCTCTGCAACTTTCTTCCAGCCTTCTACAGTGGAAGGGCACTGGAGGAGTCATCCAGGTATTCTTCGATGATGGCCTGCACCACTTTCTTGACCACAATGCTGTGTGGCACCCTCCAGCCATACTGCATGGTCCTGTACGTGGTCCCGGAGGGCAGGTGGCGCAGAGTCAGTGCCACCTTGAGCCCAGGGTCCAGGCTGGGCCGGAAGTTGGTGCTCTGCTTGGTCAACCTGGGTCTCAGCCGCTCCACAACTTCGTCAAACATGGCTGGCGGCATCCTCATGAAGTTCTGGAATGCACGAGGGTCTTCGTTCCTCAGCTCCACCATCAGCTTGTTTTTACAGTCCGTACCTACTCTTCTGGCGATCCATCTTCGGACCCAGACACTTCTTGGCCGCCTCCTTTTCTTCGCGTAGAAACAACGGTTCTAAATGGCAAGTGTTTCTCTCCGTTTTACATCCTCTTTGCATCCGTTGGTGCTGTGTGACAGGGGCTTTAGAACCAATATCATCCTAACAATGAAGAGAAACAAATATTGCAGGAGCAGCTTTTTATATGTGATGGCTTGATTTATTATTAGTTTTCAAGCAAATACAACATCATCTGAACAAATCATCATTATTATTCGCTAACAGTCAAATTTGTTTCATTTGAGTAATATTTGTAACATTTACTCAAATTTGTACATTTGAGTAACAGAGAATATTATTTAGTTCCTTTCTTCAAGATGAGTTTATACATATTCTCTCAGATATTTAAAGTCTCTTTAAAAAAAACACACCACACAATTAGTTGTCTTTCAAGCTATCTAGTGTTGCTTAACGTAAAAAAAAAATAAATCCTATCATTTAGCACTAGCAGCAAAAGAAAAGCATCTCTTCCTTTTTTAATTTATTCCCTACAGTATATTGTGAGTCTGAATGGGTTATATATACAGACTAGTGAGAAAGAATATACTACTTAGTCTTTGGCTGACAAATATTTGACTCATAAAAGGACTTGTGTTAGTTGTGCTGCAGCCTTTGGCAAGTCTCCACTGGCAATTTGAATTCTTATAAGTAATTGTTAAGACTATATCTTATTTCCTGATTGTACCTATTTTTTGAGCAACATTTTTTTCTCTAATACTCTATTTAAGGTTGATTTCCTGCAGAGACTTCCCACCAATGAAATGTTGACTATTTTTTCTTCCATCTTTCACTTGAAACTGTGAAATATACTTTCTTACAATGTTTACATATATGTATACGTATATATTTATATGCATACAATATATTGTATACATATATATTTATATGTATACAATATAAAATGTATATAAAATGTGTATAAAATGTATACATATATATTTATATGTATACAATATAAAATATACTTTCTTTCATTCAATTTTGCAACATATTCTTTGTTACTACAAAGGATCACCTCAGTTTTTACTGTAACAATGACTACGTAAAGAGAAATTCACAAGAATAGTTCCTAATTTTTTAAAGAGGAAAATGCAATTAATAATGTACATATCATTTAAATTTTCCTCTGAAGTTTCCCAGCCTCCAAACTTAGTAAGAACAATAATCTATAACTGCTATTTGTCAATTGTGCAAATATTTGTATGATCCTTACAATGATGAGATTGACATCCCTGCACTAGTCTATGACCAAGTATTAGAAACCAGAATGGTAGACAAGAGGAATCCACAAACATTTTGGCCAAAAGGCAGATTTGGAATTATTTCCTGTAGGAATTGGGCATTGAGAACCCCCTTTCTATCTATGCTGCTAGAGAGTCCAGGATGGGTTAGAAGCCTCCTGATGATGTCATTGAGCTGAGTCTGTTCTTATATAAAAAGCCAGCCACTGGGAATCTCTCCAGATTTGGCGAAGATACTTGACAGACTTTAGTGAGTGTCTCTGAAAGCTAAACAGAACCTTGAATGTGAACATACCTTACCAGAACCTGATGAAACAAGGGAGGGGCTGGACTCTCGAGCAGTGTAGATAGAAAGAGCATTCTCGGGTAATTATACCTCGACACTGTTGCAAGAGTCCAGGATGGGACATACCAAAGCCTACATGTCCACGGGAGGGTCCTCATCCAGCTGATCACTCCGATTGTGGAACCACTCAGTGAAGTACCTGTCTGCCGAAGGCCGCACTCGCAGAGGCAAAGGAATCTACACGGTAATGTCTGATGAAGGGTGACGGAGATGCCCGTGTGGCCGCTCTGCAAATTTCTTCTAGGGATGCCTGGGTGGCCCAGGCAGCTGAAGTCACAGCGCTTCTGGTAGTGCACTGTCAGGCCCTTGGGCGCTGGAAGAGCCACGGATTTGTAGACCTGTGCAATAGGCCTTTGCACGGATGGGAGGAGAGGCCTTGTTCCTCAAGTGTGATGGGGAAAAAGACACAAATATAGCCTGTTTTTCTAAAGGTAGAAGTGTTTTTGAGGTAAATTCTAAGCGCTGTTCTAACATCTAAGGCATCATGTGCCACTTATGCTTAAGTCCTGGTGCAGAAGGGGGCAGAAATCTGGCAACACAATGTGCTGTGACCTGTGGAACCAGGTATTAACCTTTGGGATAAAGATGGGATCTAAACGGAGAACAACTCTATTATCATGAAAAGTGCTATATAGTTCTGACTGAGAGAGCATTTAGCTCAGACACCCTTTTAGCAGATGTGATTGCTACCAGAAAAACCACCTTCAAGGTCAAGAATTGAAGGGACACTGACCTAAGGGGTTCGAAGGGAGGTTCCGTCAGAGCCTGGAGCACTTTTGGAAGGTCCCACAAGGGATACCTGTGTACGTAACAGGGGGTGGAGGTTGGAAGCCCCTTTTAAGAATCTCCAGACTGTTAGGTGGTGAGACAAGGAAGGAAAAAATTCCCAGGACAGAACTGAGGAAAGGGCCTCTACCTGTCGATGTAGGGTGTTGGGCACTAATCCTTTTTCTAGGCCATCTTGAAGGAAATGTAACACTTTGCTACACCAGTTGAGGTAGGGATGAGGTCCTCCTTTAAACACCAGAGACAAAAAACCCTCCAGGTAGCATTGTAGATGTGCATCGTAGATGGTTTGCAAGACGCCTGAATAGTGAGGATACCCTCTCAGGGAGATTAGCCTCTCTCAAATGTTGCCGCTCAAGCTCCAAATGGTCAGTTTGAACCTCTGGGGATCTGGATGGAGCAATGCTCCCTGGTGAAGGGAGATTTTGCTGGCTGGGATTTCTCACAGAGTGGCTACAGATAGGTTCACCAGGTCTGCAAACCAGGGCCTCCTGGGCCAATGAGGAGCCAGGAGAATTAGCTCCACCTATTCCTCCAACATCTTCCGAATGACTGCCGGAGTGATGAGAAGAGGGGGAAAGATGTAGAGGAGACCCCTGGGCCATATGCTCTGAAAAGAATTGGTCCCCTCTGCTCCACGACAAGGAAACCTGGTGCCTGTTTACTTGAGTGTTTTGGGGAGTGGCGAAGAGATCTACTTCCAGAGTCCCAAACCTGAGGGAAAGGTTTGTGAACAGGGACTAGTGAAGGCACCATTCTGTGTGGTTGACTGGGCTCCAACTCAGCCAGTCGGCTAGGAGTTGTCAATCCCAGAGACATGATTGACAACAAGTGTCTCTCTGCCCACTGCCCCAAAAATTTGGCCTCCCTCATCAGGGCCCTGGACCTCATCCCTCGTCTGTTGCTGTGTGCCTTTGCAGCCATGTTGTCTGTCAACACTAGTGCATGGGATCCAGTTACCATGGCCCTGAAATGCCTCAGTGCCAGGGATATGGCTCTGAGCTCCAGCCAGTTCATGGGGCAAATCCTGTCTAACCAGGATCAAATCCCTTGTGTTATTTCGCCATCCATATGGGCCCCTCAATCCAGAAGACTGGCTTCCATGGTGAGCAGAAGTCTGTCCAGTTCCTTGAACAGGTGACCTCTCCAGAGTACCGGAGAAAGCCACCACTTGAAAGAATGCTGGGGCTGTGGAGTAAGCTGGACCCTGATCAACATGTGGCTGGTTCCTGCTCATTGAAAGGGAAGCAGGACTATTGTAGAGATCAGGAGTTAAGCTGTGCCCACGAGACGATGCCATTGCATGAGATCATCTTCCCCAGTAGTTTGGACAGCAGTAACAAGGGAACTGTGTGTTGATGTTGAACCTGGCAGATGACCTTGGTAAGGCTTTTCCCCCAATTTGGAGACAGAAAGACTTGGCACAGTGCTTTCAGAGACACGAGCTCATTGACTGAAAGGAGCTGAGTCAAAACTGGGGAGACTTCCAGAGGCTGGCCTTTTATATAAGAACAGACTCAGCTTGATGATGTCATCAGGAGGAATCTAACCCATCCTGGATTCTCGCAGCAGTGTCGAGAATATTTAAGTACTTATTCACAAAAATGGCTGCCATGGAGACAAAACCAGTTACAAAGCTAGCTCATCACATTTATATATATAGTCTTAACCTGTTGTTCCACTTCCCAAGATGAACAGCTTACTGAAATCAAATATTCTGTCCTGAAGATAGCATAAATATATTGATAAATAAAACACCAGAATACTTATAAACTTTCATACTAAAATTTAAGAAATGTAATGATGAAAGTAGGGTTACATAGATTATCAACTGCCATTTTCTAAAAGCTCAATAATTAATTTTGGTGACATAGATGAATGGATGGATGGATGGTTGGATGAATGAGTAGGCAGTATCATCCAGAGAAAACCTAAAAACCTATTAGGTCTTTTCTGGATGATACTGCCTATTA
The DNA here is from genome assembly GCA_004320025.1 of Laticauda laticaudata. Taxonomy (NCBI): domain Eukaryota; kingdom Metazoa; phylum Chordata; class Lepidosauria; order Squamata; family Elapidae; genus Laticauda; species Laticauda laticaudata. Next base: position 9,596 of record BHFT01010141.1, read on the forward strand.
ATCAAGTAGTTACAGGTAGTCCTTGCTTCAAGAACATATATTTATCAAGTGTTCAAAATTACAACCAGGGGTGGGATTCTACCAGTTCGCACCTATTTGCTAGAACCAGTTGTTAACATTCTAAGCAGTTCGGAGAACCATTTGTTAGAAGAAATTACTGGCCTAATCCTGTCAGGAAGGCAGGAAGGAAGTATTCTAGTGTTGCTTACAGAAACTGCCTCTCCGTTAACCCTTATTACATTCTTGGCAGGACTAGACTTCCTGTCTCAGGAACGTCTCTGGAGTTTTTTTCCCCTCCTTTGCTGGTACTTTGCTTGTGTGGAGTGACCATTCAAAATTACAATGGCACTGAAAAAAGCGACTGATGTCCATTTTCACATTTATGACTGTTGCAGCATCCCCATGTCATGAGAGGCCAGGGAGTAGATGTGTGTCTTGATGTGAGTGATACTGAGTTGGCCACACCCAGACGATAACATGACCACCAAGCCATGTCCACCTAGTCACATGATCACCCAAGCCACACCCAACACCTAAGCCATGCCCACAGAACTGGTTGTTAAAAATTTTGAATCCCACCCCTGGTTACAACAGTGTTGAAAAAAGTTATAAAGATTGATCTGTATCCTAACCATCATAATATGTCCATTGGTAACATGATTGTGATTTGGGTGCTTGAGAACTACCACACATTTATCACATTCACTGCATCCTATTACAAACACCCAAGTGATTGCCATTTAGGGCCTTCCTAGTCAGTTTCTCACAAGTAAAGTCAATAGAAAAACAGAAGGAGGTCGCAAATCAGGTCATATGATGTCTCACTTAATGACTATGGGTAATTAGTTTAATGTCAGAAAAAGTTTGTAAAATCAGGTATGATCGTATGATGCCTCACTTAACCATTGCACTGCTTAACTATGAATTTTCCAATATTGTGACAGTAAGTCAAAGATTACTTGTACAATACTTGTCAAACACCCTTTCATATCTGTGTCTAAAAGTGAGGTAGTTGGATGGCTGTTTCAGTTAGCCTTACCAAGTGTGTGTAATGTACAGATACACATACAGTGTGCCAAATGCACTGTAGTTTGTCATGATAATAGGCTATGTTAGGCAGAAACAGAGTTTTGATGTACTGATCTAATGAAAGTTTGCAAGTCAAAATATATAATTCCTTTTAAATCACTATATTTAAGAAACAGCTCTCCAAATCTGGGAGCTCAGCTCTTAAATGTGATTACTTTAGAATAATTTTAACATAAATATAATTAAAAGCACAAGTTTGGTACACTATTTCAAATGTTTAAATTATCTTTAAATATTGGAGAAGGACACTAAACATATTTGTTCTTGTCATCTTCAAAAAAATAAGATGAGTAATGGCGTGTGACAGTAGTTAAGAATCTTAAAAGAGAATATAAGTGACCTACATAATCGAGTCATATCCAAATGCAGTCCTTTTCAATGCTAGATCAGCAGATATTACCTTTTTAAGAATTCATGCCAAATATAATTTCACCTTCTCCAGACACCATATTATTCTAATTATAATTAACACCATCTCCAACCGATCACTGCCTTTTATTGAGGAATCACTGTAGCTGCTCAAGATACATTTTGTAATTAGGTGATGTCGTACAATAAATATAGGACAGACCTTCTACAGTACAGATCATTGCAGAATTCATTCTGTCAGGTCTCAATCAGAAACATAATTTGCATCCTTTATGAACAGAATAAGAATAGTATCTAGTGTTGATGTAATAATATTTAAGGGTCCTGATAATGATAAAATATGCACAGGCGCATAAACCCATCAGTCATTTTGAGCGTGTGTAAAACAATAGAAACTCAGTTATAGAGAATTTTTTAGATATACGTATCCTTAGAACTGGTACAGAAACATAAAACTGCAGATAACTGGAATCATTGATATTTCAATCACACTCTTGCCTATTAGCGTGTTAGTAATTTAATTATTAAACCACCTGACTACAGACTTACTAATCTAGCAAAGGCGTCTAAGATGAAACAAGCAAGACAGTTATTATAATTTCTTAAGATTATTAACAATTCATATTAATCCAAGTGTGTTTCTTAAGCTTTCCACAGAAAAGCAACAATCTTTCCAGAAGCCACCACAGCAACTGAATGGAAAATTCTGGTATTACTGTCATAAACAAATATGTTTAATTATTTTCAAGTAAGAAACTGTTATTTTTTTAAACATTTCATGGTTTGATCTATTCAAAGAAATATATTCTGGTGTGGCATTCAAATGCAAGTATCTTCTAGATTATATGTGGCTTCCAAATAGTCTTTCTTGAATGACTACTAAAATCCCACAACACATTTATATTTTCATAAATGTTGTAGTATTGCATTGTTTTGTTGCATAGTTTGGGCACATTTTTAATCTCTTAAAAGCTTTAAAGTACAATTAAAATAGCTGATGTTGGATACATAACTTTAACTAATTTAAATGAAGATTAAAAATTATAATTTTGCCTGAAGACCAGGATCTGCCAGTTTGCTTAGAGCTCCGATGAGGGGGGGGGGGGG
>BHFT01010141.1:12168-23269 GCA_004320025.1 Laticauda laticaudata
GGGGGGGGGGGGGGGGGGGCCTTCACATTAGGGGTGACTGGCAGATTCATAACATATATCATCTCCTTGCTCATCCTCCTCTCTCTTCCCTTCCCATTTTTCAGTTAGGGTTGGCTATTTATATTTTTATATTGTGTTCGTATTGTGTGTAATTCTATTCTTTTAATATTGTAAGCTACTCAGAGTTACCCTGTGGTAAGATGAGCAGCCAAAAAAAAAAAGTAATTTTGTTCTGATCATAGGTTTTTTTATACAGCGTAAATTTGGTGCTTGACATATTTGAATTAAAAATCTTGTTTACGTACTTATCTTTCTCCCCATACTTGATGCACAAGGTAGAACTTGCTGGGGTTGGCTACATCATCACTACACCTTGCATCCAAAATAAAGAGTCATGTGGTAAGTAATGTGGCTTGCTTGGTACCTGTTGTTTCTAGTATTCGTTGCACCGTCTGGAATGAATCCCAGATGAGTACCAAGTATCACTATGTATCATCAAATCAAGTTTATACTTTTCTAAAATTTAGCTTATTGTATGCTGAATTATTTTTCCTGTTTAAATTAGCCAAGTATGACTGTTTTCATGGTGTTCTGGTCTATTGGCTCACTATTTAAAACAATATGCAAAGCTCCAGTCAAGAAAAAAATGTATTCCATTACTACTATATAAATCAGAACCTTAAAACCAACACTCACAGTAAAATCATATTAGGAAGGAAATTAAAATAATTTAAGCCTCTGTCACACTGCACCAATGGATGGAAAGAGGATGTAAAATGGAGAAAAACACTTGCCATCCATTGGTTAAGGTTTAACGCGATGCTTTCCGTTCTATACTCACTGCCTCCGTTTTGCTTCCTCTCTATCCGTCCAGCATCCGTTATTGACATTTCATCCGCTCAGAAGGTTTTGAGCTGCTCAAAACTTTTGAGCGGAAAATGTATCCAATGCATCCGTTCTGCTACCTCTAGGCATACGGGGGACATCCATTCTGCATCCATTATGATTGCTATATCCGCTAGGCATCCGCTGCACACATTCGCGCAACTCAAATCCGTTCCAGTGGTAAGCGACGCAGGGAGGAAGCGGAACGGATGCGCAGCGTTAGTAGCACGGACGGAGAAAGGATGAAAGCGGATGCAAATCGCATCGTCATCATCCGCTACGCATCCGCTACGCATCGCTCTGCATCCTCTACGCATCCTCTATGCATCCGCTACACATCCGTCTGCATCCGCTTTCCATCTGCCCTGCGTCCTCCCCCCGTCCGTTCCTTTCCGTGTTATCCGCTCTGGTTATGCAAATTTTTGCCCCTTTTGAGAGCGGAATAACAAATGGATGGAACATTTTTCTCGTCCGCTATGTCCTTTTTACAAACGTTTTGCATCCGTTGGGCAGTGTGACAGGGCCTTTACTTCCAATTAAAAAGTTAAAATGAAGATATATTTAGTCTTCCATAACATAGTACAAGTAATCATTCCATCTCGTAAATTCTTAAGAAAAATCTGAAGCGTTCCTTTTTTTTTCTTTTAAGAAGCTTATGTGGTTAAGCAGTATCATATGTCACTCTTTCGAGTTATTCATTACGTTATCAGTATAATTTAAAAAGTTTAGTCAAAAAAATATATATAGCAAGTTTAAAATTTCTTTACATGTGACATTTAGAGATAGTGGATTTATCTTTATCTTGTTTATGCCAAACCAATTGCCCAGATTTGTAAATGCAGAATCAGAATGGGAAAGATAACTAACAAGGTTGAGAGAATAGTCTTTTTACTAACAACTAACAACACGAACAGGTTATAAGCACAGATCAGGCATTATCTTTTATCAATAATAAAAGTCTTCGCTGAACATATCTGAACACAGGAAAAAAAAACCAGACAAAATGCCATTCTTGCAAATATGTAAGAACATTATAAAATAGCACACTGTCTCCCTCAAAGACCTTTAACAAGGGATATTTCTTAATTCTGTGGGTAATTCTGAGTAATTCTTCTTACTCAGCAAAAATAACAATATTAAAAGCCATTCTCTTCCATGTTATCATAATTCTTTCCCATACACTTTGACTTTCTGTGAAATTCACTAAGGTGAACACTAAAGCCAAAATAGACAGCTATCTCCCTTCAAGTATTTTAAAACTGCTTATGTGACCTTTAAAAGTAATCTTAAAGTATCAATCTAGTTTATGAATCTGATGAAGATATACATACAAAGAAGACAAGTGGAAGGGAAGAGTGTAAAACATTTTGCAAACATAGCTAATGCATAGCTGATAATATTTCATACCCTATTCCACAGAATTAAGCTTTGCTAAACAAAAAACATTAGGATTTATTATCAGTGGAGTGCATTGTACACTTTTAAAATTCCCTTTCTTTGTTTCAATTCACATAGTCTATTACTACGAATATTTGTGTCAGGAGCACCAAAGTGTTTCTGGGTTGAGAGGATAGAACAGTAACATCTGCATTGCCAGTTGGGGGCTCCTTTCATGTCCCTGTTAAGTTGCCCAACAAAGTGATAACCATCTATCTACTTGCATTCGTCTGCCTTCAAACTGCTGGGTCAGCAGGAGCTGGAGCGTGCGACAGGAGCTCACCCCATCCCGCAGCATTAACTGGGTTTCAAATATCTGTTGATCATCAGCCCAGGATTCTAAACTCGCGAGCACACTCCTTTTACACAGGATATTAAATCACTAGTAATTAAATACTATTCAAACAAGAAAGAAAACATCTGTAAAAAATCAATTTGAATAATTCTCAATATTTCAGACCATATCCTCCAAAACAGGTGGATATAATACTTATAGGCAGTTCACATATGAGGGGAAGCTTTTGAAAATCAATATTGATAAACATGTTGGTTACATTTTTGTGTGGCTTCTAATTTGTCAAAATAATTACCTTTCAAATTTATTTTTAGTGCCTAGACAATTTGCTAATAATTTTCAAATTATTTTTCAAACAGTAGCCTGAATTTTTGTTCATTATTTTAAGAAAATATATATTTATATGAAACTGCAATTGACTGAGGTTATCTTCTAAATCTCCAGTTCTCAAACAATTATCACAAAGTTCTCTGGTCACTTAAAACAAAATATTTAAATAGCTAACATGTAATGATAAATTTTGCCTTATACACACACGATACTAATCAAATTTGCAGAAAATAGTAACAATGATCTATGCTACTTGTATATATTACTGGAATATTGTAGATGCTTTTAAAAATGAAGCAATTTGAACATTAATGTAGTGACTGCACAATTTTGTAACTATTCTTGTATATTTATGCATATTTTATTATAACATATGTAGAATACATTAAGCTTTATTCAAAATATCATCAATGTAATAGTTAAACAAGATTTTAGAACAAAACCCAACCCATCCTTCAAAAACAACAGAAGCAAAAAAGATTATTTGTAAAATTATGGCTAGATTGAGACTCAGATTAACCTCATAAATTTTTTCCCAGTAGAAATCAAACAAAGCATTCTATTTTATAATTTTTCAGAAATATTTATTTTGAATCAAATGCAACACTCCAACAAAGAGAGATATGGAAGAAAATATCTTACCTTCTTCAGTTTCATGCCATACAATTCCTTCCAAATTTACACTGGTTCCAGGTTCACATGGTCCAAGGCATTCAGGTTCTGTTACTGTTCCAACATCACAAGTATTCACACCCACTGAACGAGTCCGTACCAAAAGTTGCTCCACAGGGGCTGCAATGTTGGATGAAGAAGGTGAAAAATAGGAAGGTAGAATCTGAGTTGTCAGATTACTGGAAATAGGAGGTGGAGGTGCAGGCACTGTAAAGAGCGGATCAACCTAGAAGTAAACACAAAAGTAAAAATAATGTTATTTTTAAAGTAAAAGGAAATACTGTTGTTAGAAATGTATCAATAAAGAAACATATTAATTCTATATAATTCAGCAAGATGGATTAAAAAATCTTACTTTAGGAAGAAATTTGTTTTTTTTAATTTTCTGGCACAAGAACATCAGAATATAAAAGTTATATTAAATCAGGCCAAGGTTCAACTAGTTCAACATTTTGTCATGATAGTGCCCAACCAGATGCCAATGGCAAGTAATGACTATTTTATTTTTATTACACCATTCTCCATCTGTCAATTACAAAAGGCCACGCTGCTTAGATCTGTATATGCACTAAGCCAAGAGATTACAACATTCTAGATTCTTGGGAAGAACTAAATGCGTATGAAGACCAATACCAGAGCTAAAGAACTGGCAACCAGAACTTCACATTGTTGTTAACAAATGATAATATTTATTAATAATTTGAAAAAATACACAAAATACCAGGACTTCTGGTTTGAAATTGAACCCTTGTGAAAAAAGAAATATGTTATTATACCAATTGTGACAGGAGACTCAGAGTGATACCTAAGAACTTCCTCGACATCTGGAAATTTATCAAATTTGAACACCCTAATTTAACAAAACAACAACAACAACCCCATCCTGCATGGAATTGCCCAGATTATTAGATGCTACCTTAGTAATTATTGGCTTCTTGGTTAGAACATTAATTATTAAGTTTCCATCAGTGTTGGATTGAGAATCTAACTTTACACATAATAATTTGAGCAAATGCAATCAAGGCCAGAATTGAAAAATTGTCAAATGATTCAAAGTGCAGATTGTGCAAAGAAGCAGAAGCAACAGTAGGTCATATATTCAGCTTGTACAAAAAGTTTCATGCAAAATGACTATAAGTGACATAACACAGCAGCTAAAATGATTAATAGAAACACCCATGAAAATTATCATGTGCTAGTAATGAAAAATTGGTAGAAACATAAAGTTGAAAAAATAGTTGAAAATGAGCAGGTTAAAATATTGTGGGATTTCATAATATAAATTGCTAAAGTCTTAGACTCCGATTCTATTCAACTGTGGTTGAATAGAAGAAAATATGGAGAATTGATGTGGCAATACAAAGAAACAATAGAATAGAAGACAAAGAATTGAAGGAAGATAAGAACATATTGAGATCTGATAATTGAAACACTATGGCATAAACTGCCTGTGGTGTTCCCACTTGTTATTAGCACACTGAGTGCCATACCAAAAAATCTGGGATGGTACACAGAAAATATATAAATCAACAACATTCCCATCTGTCAATTACAATTACAATTGTTTTGATCTGCACATTTACTAAACTGATACATTATTATGACATCCTAAATTCTTGGCAATAATTCAATATGTATGAAGGACAACATAGTAAGAACTAGCAGCCTTCACACTGATTTTTACATAGAAATACACACACTGAATATACCACCAGTGAGGTATTGAAATGGTAATTTTTACCTTGAAATGTTTATGGAACTTATGCTCTGAGAAAAATGAGATATATGTCTCAGTTCAACCATACTGGATAGGTCTCAAAAGAATAGTGGAAAGGAGTGAAGTTGGTGCTGCAACCTGCTCATTTCAAGAGTTCCTTGAGGCATACAGAAAAGTGCCCCCCTCCCCCAACTGCTCATTCAGGTATTCAGCCATTCTCAGATCCCTCCAAGGCAGTGTTCCAGCAACCTAAGAGACACCATGCCATTTTCAAAGATGTGCTGATATCCAAAGACAACCTCGCTCTACTTTCTGCATAAGCAGGAAAGTCTATACCCATGATGGCGAACCTATGCCATGTATGCTGGAAGTGGCACACATAGTCATCTCTCCAGGCATACCAGCCATCACCCATTGCTCTTCCAGGTTTCTTTGCTCTTCTGGTCTTCGCGCATGCGGGAATGCCATAAAGCAAAAGAGCAGCTCACCAGAACACATGTGCACATTGGCTAGCTGGTTTTTGCACACAAATGTGCATTAGAAACCAGAAGACCAGGTGGCCGACTTCCAGTTTCCGTAAAATGCACGTGCATTTTAAGCCACTTCTTTCTCTTAGCTGCCAAGCTCTAGGCCAGGCTCCAACAGTACTTTTGAACATTACAGCTGAGCTCCAAGCTGAGCTTCAGGCAGGACTCCCATCAGGATATCCTAACTGTAGTTTATGGTCTTGACAGTTGACTGAAAGTCTTCTGGCCTGCCTGTAATACTGCTAATTTTCAGATGCCACCTCTTACTTCCTTTGTATGCCGTTTGCTGTCTCTGTTTTTCCTTACACACCCATTCCTTGTTTTAGCATTTGCTTTGTTAGATGAGGGTCTGGTCTGTATGCTTCTCTATAGACTTTGAGACTTTTGTGTAAAATGAGTATTGACAAATGAATTTTAAAGCTGAATTTTGAAGACATCTTTATATGGTAACATAACCTGGCAAAGTCCTAGAATGGTGGACGTAATCAGAGCATGTTATTGGGAGAATATTTGCTGCAGTACAAAATTGTGCACAGATTTGCTATGCCATGTTGTGTCCAAACCTTGGAGAACAAGAAACTCTCACAAGAGGACTGCTTCTCTCATAATGAAGAGTGCTTTTCCCATAAATAACATGGTAAGATGTAATTTATAGAAACCTATACTCAATCAGTTATCAACAGGGTCAACAAACACCATTTGTAATAGGTGTAATAGTTCTTGGACATTTTGGTGATAAGTGAGCTATAGGACTCAGAACAACTGACTGTCAAATCAGAGTAAGCAGCTGCAAAATTGCAAGAAAAAAATGTTCATACCCATCTCAAATATTCGAAGATTGATAAAGAATCAATGATTTGCTGTTATAGATGAAGTTTAAAGAGAAAACATCAGTTCTGGAAAGAACAACATCTAGAATCAAAAAGAAAGAAACAAAAGCTAGCAGATCAAAACTGATTTATAATATAAAATATTCACAGAAGTTGAATTGAAAGAACTACAAAGGTCTACCAAGGGCAAAGAAATCGATGGAATCCTTATCTGAAGGAGCTCACATTGTAGAGTCAAACTGGGGAGAGCCATCAGTAAAGGAAGCCAGTATAGTTATTGAATTATTTTCATTCCAAAATCAGGCATCCTATCCTCTCTTCTATCTTCTCGTCAGAAAGAACAAAGCCTTCTAAATAAAAAAACCAAGAGGACCTGAAACAATGAATAACTGAGCATCTGGGACAGCACAGAACAATATTGCCAACATTGAAATCTCTGACAAAAAACAAACAAACAAGGACTGTAAGTAGCCTTTCCAGTGTACCAAGTGCAGGTTTCAGGTGATACTAGTGGGCCCCAACCAAGCCCCTCCCATGGGAGAAGTTATCTTGAGCCTTTCCATCCTCCATCCTGGTCTCCTGAGGCTTTAGCAGTACAATATGATCCTCAGGATCTAAGCAGATCTGGGCCTTATTTCCAACAGGCTTCTGCGTCGTTTGCTCCTCCCCCTCCCTCCAGGCCTAGAACCTCTTCTCAATCTCGGCCTGAAGCCACCTTCACTCCCACAGCAGTGGGCCTTCTGCCTCTACCTTTGAGCACAGACCAGGGAATATCCAAGATGTTGTCTCATTGGCCATTAGGCAGGGATTGGCTGAAGCCTCCAAGCAAATTCTTCGACATCTGGAAACGGCTCAGGCCTTTCTCCCTTCTCAATCTATAAGGCAACAATCTTCTACAGCTAATCAGTCCTTTCGGGGGGTGGGGGTCATTCCTTCCATCGCTCTAAGTAATCCCTCGTTCTCCCCACTCATCAGAGGCTACCTTGCCTTCTTTGCCTCCAAATGGGAAGAGTCAACGACGGATGCCAGCATGCTCTGCACTATTAGGTCAGGGTTACAATTGGACTTCCTGATGCTACCCCCAAAAGGGGGGGAAAAATTTTTTTTGAGCTGGCCTGTCTGTTGTTTTGAACAGACCGTTCAACATCTTCTTGAAATGCGAGCTATTCAAACCTGTTCCCCCCTCTCAACGGGGACATGGGCTTTATTCTCGCCTTTTCATCGTTCCCAAAGCCTCAGGGGGGATGGCGAACCATCCTGAATCAAAAAATTCTCAATCAATTTGTAAAATACAGACAAATTAAAATGCAGACTCTACATTCTATTTTAGAGAGCATTCGGGAGGGCGATCTCCTTTCTTCCATTGATCTCATGGAGCCTTCCTCCACATCCCCTTTTGGCCTCATCATTGCCAGTTTCTCCATTCTGTTATCAGAATACCCATTACCAGTATCGAGCACTTCCCTTTGGTCTCTCATTGGCTTCAAGGGTCTTCACGAAGGTTCTGGTGGCATTGATGGCATCTCTGCTTTCTGTTCCAGTGAGGATCCAAGCTACTGGGATGACATTTTGATTCTGTCCTCCTCCATCCATGCAGCCCATCGGAATCTGCAAATTACCCTGTCATATCTCCGAGCCACGGATTTTTCCACTCCCGTCCACTCCAATGGTTCTGGCTTCCCGATATCAACGAATAGGAACCGCCTGCTCATCGATATTCAAGGTCCTGCTCCCGCCACAAATCCGGAGATCTCTCACATTGCGTGGCATTCCTCGTTATCTGGAAGGGACTCCCTTTCAGGATCCCAGACAGCTAGTGATAACCCCTACACAGCCTCCTGGTTGGGGATCCCATATGCAGGCCCAGGATAGCTCAGGACCTTGGTCCAGGGCAGAGCGTGGCGCCTTCCATTAAATTAGCTAAAGCTCAGACGCCATTTTTCTAGCTCTCAAAGCATTTCAGCACTCAGTGACCGGCTCTCATGTCTATCCTTATAGACACACAATGGCTGCCATCAGTTCATGTCAACTGCAGGGGGACGAAGTCCAGAGGCCCTGCATGGGAGAGGGCGTACGGTTGGTGTTATGGGCAGAGAAATACCTGTTGTCAATCTGGCAGACTGACTTCTCCGGGATCGACAACTCCCAGGCTGACTGGTTCAGCAGGAGCGCTCTCGACCAGACAGGAAATGGTCCCATTGTTCACATCTTCATTCAGGCGACCTTTTCCTCAGATTGTGGAACGCTGAGGTGGATCACTTCTCCACTCCTCAATTCGCCCAGGTCACCAGATTCTATCACTCATGGTGTCCGTTGCAGGGAGCTAGGCCAATAGCTGTTTGGTGCAGATGCGCCCAAAGTCTCCTCGATGCCTTTCCCCCGCTTACCGATCATTTCAGCGTAATTCGGAAAGATGCTTGGAGAACAAGCGGAGGTCTCCTCCGTGACACCTACTTGGCCAGGATGCCCTGGTTGGCGGACCTCATCTTACCTATCGGGGGCTTCTCCTTGGAGATCCCAGCCCATCTACATCTCCTTCATCAGGGGATCTCTGATCGACCCGGACGCCCTGTGCGTCAACGCTGAACCATTGTGCCACTTGAGGCTGCAGCGGTAGGTTGGCGATCTTCCTGAAATGGTCATCATCACTACCCTGGATTTCTCGCGCAAACCTTCTACAAGGCGCGTTCTATGATGCCACCTGGAAGCCCTTCTCGATGGTGCCTTAGGAGGGGTCTCTCCTCGTTCAGCGTTGGCAGAGTTCTTAGATATCTTCAGCATGATCTAGTAGAAGGTTGGCCCAACACCTTACGCAGGAGGGTTGAGGCCCTCTCCATCGATTCTTTCATGGGTTGCTCTCCTTCCTATCCATCACCCTTCAGTCAGGAAGTTTTTTTGAAAGGGGATTTCCAACCTGCACCCTCCAGTGGTTCACAGGTATCCTTCCTGGATCTTCATGAAGTCCTTGTAATGCCCTTACAAAGCCCCCCTTTGTACCCTTAGAACATTATCTCTCCATTTCCTGATCTGAAGGTAGTGTTACCCGTTTCCAGTCACTTCAGCCCTAGGCAGGATCAAGCTCGTTACACGTTCCATCAGACAGGACTTTGTTCCTTTCACAAGATAGGGTTGTCCTCAGTCTGGACCCCTCATTTGATTCCAAGGGTTAACACCTGTTCACAAGTCCCGGACATTATGTTGCCTGGCTGCTGCCCCTCCCGCCACCGATGACTTAGAGCAGCAGTGGACACTTGCTAGATGATAGGTTAGGGGCTCTTAGGAAAAATACATTAAGCACCCGTCCTCCTTCAGGAAGTCAGAAGCCATGTATGTTCCTTTTCCACTTGTCTCACTTGGGGCATAAGGCCTCTTCTTCTACTATTAGCATGGGTCAATCTTGCATGAGCAGCCTACAAAGCCTGCGCCTTACCATTCCTTTGAAGTCTGATGGCGCACTCTTACCATAATTGCGGCCACTTCGGCTGCCTAGGCAAACCAAGCACCCTATGGATATGTCATATTGGCCACTGGAATCTCATCTCTTTCATCAGATACTCTGTCTGGTTGCCTTTGCCTCGGTAACTGCAGCCTTCGGCAGACGCGTGCTTGCAAATGAGCGATTCAACAGTTGGTGTGATGACCGGCAGAGAAACCTGCCCCGTGGGACATGAAGCTTTGGAGTCCCATTCCTGGGTTCTCAAAGGCAGCATGGAGGAGAATGGGCGTTGTAGACGTTACCACTGAACGCCCATTTCTCATCGATGCTGCAAGAGCAGCACCCAGCACCCTCCCTTGATTCATCTGGAAGGGTAAGATATATTTTGTAGTTCATTTGCTGGCTTCTCAGAGATACCTTTCAAGTCTGTCACAGTAGCTTCACCAAAGCTGGGGTAACTTCGAGGGGTCTGCTTTCATTTTCTTAGTGCAGACTCAAGTCTTAAATGATGCATAGGGAAGACGTCAACCATCCTGGCTCTCTCGCAGCATAATTGCGAAGGGCGTTCGGGTTTTACCTAACTGCCATTTTGCAGAACTTCTGATTCTTATGTTGCTTATATCAGGGTTGTCAAACTCATGTCATCATCGACAGCCATCCACGTGTCGCTATTGGGACTTTTTTCCCCTTCAAACTAAACTGGGTAATGGCATGCCAGCACAATACTCATCTGGCCATAGCGCTGGGAGTAATTGACAGCCCCATTCGTTATGAACTTGCACAGGAATGAGAGATGAGCTGCTATTTCAGAATATTCTAATTTTGCAAAGGATTTCCTTTCACTGCAGCAGCTTTTACACTTGTGTGGGTCTTTCTGACGTGAACAGTCTGGAAGACAACCTGGATATTCAATCTGTCTCCTTGAATAGACTGCATCTATGGCCCATCTAAAGTCATCTGGATCTCTCTCTT
>BHFT01010145.1:0-29594 GCA_004320025.1 Laticauda laticaudata
GAAAGAAATACAAACAGAAATAAAAAGATTAAAAAGTACCAGTCCAGCTTAAAGTAAAACAGCTTTGCCAAGTTCAACATTCCAATAAAAAGGGGAAAAAAAGAACAAAACTTCACTTTGACAATTAATCACACCGCTTAAACTCTTTCCTCTTCACTTTTAGTCCACTTTCATTTTTTCAGGGTGTTCTCTCCAATAAATAATAAGTAAAAGTTCATCTCACCAAACTGACACACTTTCTTCCAATCTCTTCCATTCCAGAGATGTCCCAGCTTCAGAAGCTTGGAAGGCTGAATCTTTGCTGCTGGCAAAAAGGGCTTTCCCTGGATCAACCCTGGGATTTTTGATCTCCCTGGGGTCAACAGGACATGCCCTTGTCAATCATCGTCTCTATGGGATGGTTTAGGTCCATGGGGACTGATCAGCAGCTGAGATATCGACGGTGATCTTGGAGAATCATGATCTCCCGTCCAACCGCTGGGACACCAGCTCCGTCCCCTGTTCAGTCTCTTCTTGAAAGCCTCCAGTGATGAAGGCAAGTTGTTCCATTGGTTACTTGTTCTTTCAGGAAATTTCTCCTTATTTCTAGCTTAAATCTCTCCTTGATCAGTTTCCATTCATCGTTTCTTATCTGGCCATTGGTACTTTGGAAAATAGGTTATTTTGTCCCCATTTTCTGTGACAGCCCCTTAAAAGTTGGAAACTGCTATTATTTCACCTCTGGTTCTTCTCTTCACTAGACGAGCCATGCCCAGTTCTTGTAACCGTTCTTCATATGTTTTAGCCTCCAGGCCCTTAATCATTTTAGTTGCTCTTCTCTGCACTCTTTCTCAAGTCTCAACATCTTTTTTATAGTGTGGTGACCAAAACTGGATGCAGTATCCTAGCTGTGGCTTTATATAACTCAGGCTTTATAGAGCAGTATTATAGTACTACATGATTTTGATTCAATCCTTCTGTTAATGCAATCTAGGATTGCATTGGCTTTTTGGGCTGCTGCCACACTGCTGACTCATATTTAATTGATTATCCACAAGGACTCCCAAGGTCCCTTTCACAGTTACTGCTATTGAGCCTGGCTTCACCCAGTCTACATGTGTACTTTTGGTTTTTCTTGCCTAAGTGTAAGACTTTACTTTTCTCTATGTTGAATTTCATTTTGTCAGCTGTGAACATTCACAAAAACACAGACATCAAATACAATGGCATATTTCATTGGCAATTAAAAACAGGAAAAAAAAATCCAAATTGTAAAGGAAAAGATACAGTGCACAATTTACACTGGAGGAATCACACATGGAAACTGTAATATACCTGACAGTTGGATGTGACACATTGCGACCAAAATTGGTAATCACATCTCACTTTTTCTTTTTTACCCATAACATTTTCTGAAACATCCCCATGTATATCAATCACATCTTTGAAAGGGACACCCCTGTCATTTGCAAGTCAGATATTCTGGGTTCAGTTTAGTCTTCCGTTCATTCCTGCCTCCCCAAGAAACTGGTGATCTATGGGAGGAGGTAGTAAAAAACAGTCACGGGATAGACGACATTCACTGTTATCAGTTGATAATCCACACCACCAACTTGCACTCCTTAGACTGTGGTGCCAAAATTTTATTCTGTGATTTTTATGACAAAATTTTAGAGAACTTTGATTGAAATGTTGTAAACTCACAATATTATTTAATCTGAAATGTAATACTGTTTTTGCTTACTGATTTTAAAAATAATTTTCAGTGTTTTTATCTGATTCCAACTGTAGTGGAAGCCTAACACGGGAATCTATAAGTCTCTAAGTGTCATATAGAAGTCAGATGTTGCCATGAATAATAGCCACAGAAATGCTCAGCTGCGTTAATTCAATATATATCCAATACTGCTAAACAGTTTTGTAAAGATGCACATAAACTATTAAGAACCAACAAAACTTATACTACATTTCAGTGGAAAACACTGCATTTATTGATTTTTTTTCCTTTTATACTCAATATTGCTTTAAGATTATTTAAGATGTATGAACACTTTTGTGGAGGGCATCCTCAGGGCAATGGGGTGCCAGATTAAGGCGCTCCTGATTTACTGGACTATTGCCAGCAGACCATGGGATTAATTCCCAGTTTTCCCTGGTTTGTTAATGTGGCAACTGAAGGACTTATTGGCTCCCCAACCTATCCTTACATCCTCTAATGTGGGAAGTCTTTAAACTGCTCAGGGTCATTGGGTTTCATTTTATTAATCGTGAACAGATAGACTGATATTTAATTTTCTTACCCACTTCCCACTCTGCCACCTGTTTTACTGTTAAAAGTTTTCTTCAGAACAACCCTAATCACAATAGATTTAAAGTTAAAGTGCTTTTTTCATTGTGCTCCTGGAGATCATTCACCAAACTACTGTAATCTTTCAAAATAGTTATAAACGGCCTTTAACAGTTAAACGTGTGCATTTTCCTGCTCTATTTTATTAAGATTTCGCCTCCTTTGTCCTCCTTTTTGAAGAGTGGCAACTGTACCTCATTTGTTTATTTCGCCTTCCAGGATTTCCCGTTTGATCTTCTATTTTCCATTATTTCAATTACATTCATCGTGCTTTATCGGGACAACGAGCCGCCTCCCGGCGACCCCAACAACACCTTTATTACGTATTTCTTGACTTCAGTCCTTCCCACGTGTTAGCGTTCTTCCCCTTGTTGCAGTCCACAAACGACCCGCCAGACCGCTTTAAAGAGAACCGACGAGCACCGGGAAAAGTGATGCCGTCTGTATTTAGGGTAAAACAAATCCCATTTTTGGAAGGGGACGCCATGACCCCGACGTGATTCGAACACGCAGCCTTCTGATCTGGAGTCAGACGCGCTACCGTTGCGCCACGAGGTCTTGCGGCTCAAGGCGGAAGCAAACATCCAAGAGACTGATCGGCTGGTCCGGGAGCAGAAAAGAAAACATATTTTGTTTCCTTTCTCTTCACGCATGCGCCTGCGTTGTTCCACATTTAAATACCATTAAAGATGCTTTGTTTTCCCTTTATTTCTACCACTGAATTTACTCTGTGAAAAGGTAAACTACAGGTGTAACTTCGCTTCATCCTTTCTGAGGGGACAGAAATAATCCCTGAATATGCCACTCACCCCCAACTCGAAGTCCGTTATCAATCAACGGGTAGGCCACGCCTCCCGCAGGGGAAAAAAAAAGTGAGGTAAGAGAAGTAATGGCGGGCGCTACCATTTGCCGCTGCACAGTGGGGGACGGAAGACATCTTTTTGTTTTTATTCAGGATCCCGAGAAGTTTAGAGAGGTGCGTTAAGGTTCAGACTTCGAAAAGGAGGTTATAAACAATTTTCAGTGCAACAATAAAGTCGCATCCCTTCAGGACATCGTCGCTATCTTGTTCTACCATCCTCCGCTCCATCCCCTCCAAATTCTTCTACCGGGTTTATCATGGTAATGGTAAGAGGTAACAGTCCTTGAGGTCTACTGCTTGAAGTATAATTGTGTTTCGCCAAATTGTGGCGTGTTTTTGACAGCGAAGGCTCCACGTCCACTTTAATTCACCTCACAGGGTTGTGGTTGTGGGGAAATAGGACTCGCTTACACAATGGAACATGTGTAACACCATGGCATGTAGCAGGCACCAAGAGAGATAATGATGGAATACAACAAAGATAGATATAAAAGGATCACCAAATTGCTACTGTTGAAATGCAACAGCCAGTAGCATAGGTAAAACTTGGAACATGAGCCAAGGCACATGCACATTTAATTAGGCTTCAAATGAATTCTGCTGTTTTCAGTAGAGATTGCATTGAAGCAATAAAGCATCTTCTGTCACCTTAAAGATTAATAGTTCTTGCAATGGAATTTTTCAGGAACTAAAGTTAAATGTTATGAGATATGAGCTACTGCAAAAACTATAGACAAGTAGTCCCCACTTACAATTAACCACAATTGGAAGTTTAGTTATTAAGCAGGTCACCACATGACTTGACTCAGTTTTATGGCCATTTTATAAGGGTCATAAAGTGAGTCACTGAGTTTTTTTAAAAATATGGCAGATGTTAAGCAAATCTCATGTTCAATAAACTAATTCAGCATATCCAATGGAAAATGGCAAAACGCAACACAATTCACAGTCCTGTGACACACACACACATATCCATTGAAAGCATTGTGCCTCTGAAAAAAATGAATACCAGTGTCATCTTCAGTAGGTAGGTGGATGAGTATTTGAGAGGCATCGAGGAACACACTCTGCTACAACTTCTTCATCATTATCATCAGTCCCCAACCTCAGAGGGAGAACTCAATCTGTTCTATAGTCCTTGGAGCAATTGTTGTAAGAGCAATAGCAATACACTCTACAGGTATTAATCAGCTCTGCGTATGTGCCAAATGAAATGTCTGCTGTATTTTTTTCTCAGCAAAGCTTACACCTTAATTTCAGACATACTTGAAATCCTGCCACATTTATTTTTACCTATGTGTGGATCACCTCTAACATGTATCAAGAAATGAAAATTTCATTCAGGAAATGTAACAAGTTTCCAAATGATGCACAACCACCACCACCAGCTGCTTTCTGTATAAAGAAGAAAATGTCCTGCAGATGGCACTGCCTGGTCCTTTTTTCCTTGCCGGATCTGTCTCCGAGCTATTCCAGGCAGTGGGGAATGCAAAAAGAGACTAGCTCATCATGTCTTTCATATGTCTGCACTAAACCTGCGAAAATAGTTATTTTTAAATTGAGGGCGGTTTGCTGATCCCAGAATAAATGGAGCTATTTTGACTATTAAAAGTTTAGATAAATTGTTGTGTCGTCCACTGTGGACTTCAACACCTCTAGTTGTATTAAAACTAAATGGGGTATGTCTGAAAATGACTGATCAGCCAATTTGAGCAGGGAATGTCCTGGCACATTTTGGGCAAACACTGTGGTTGTTGCATTGATGGCTCTAGACGTGTGCAACTCATGCTTATGTTGTGCTTCCACAGTCTTACTTTGTCAACTTGACATCCCTTATGGATGAGGTCCCACCTGGTAGAGTGATTCTGCACCAGGATTTCTTGGTCGAATTTTATTTGTTACATTTTTTTGCTACCCAACTCTCCTTGAGACAACTCTGGACAGCTTACAACATTAAAAGTTATAAACTGTTAAATATAAATATTTCAAATTAACAGAGTTATAAGGGACTTGTCCAACCCCCTGCCCAAGCAGGAGACCATACATTTCTGACAAATGGCAGTCCGATCTCTTCTTGAAAGCCTTCAGTGATGAAGATCCCACAACTCCCGAAGACAAGCTATTCCACTGGTTGATGTTCTCGCTGTCAGAAAATTTCTCCTTATTACTAGGTTGAATCTCTCCTTGATCAGTTTCAGTCATTATTCCTTGTCTGGCCTTTGGGTGCCTTGGAAAATAGCTTGACCCCCTCCTCTCAAATATTGGAAGACTGCTATCATGTCTCCCTGGACCTTCTCTTCACTAGACTAGCCATGCCCAGTTCCTGTAACTGTTGTCATGCCCCTGTTAGAATCTGATTCGGAG
Source organism: Laticauda laticaudata (assembly GCA_004320025.1). Lineage (NCBI taxonomy): Eukaryota > Metazoa > Chordata > Lepidosauria > Squamata > Elapidae > Laticauda > Laticauda laticaudata. The sequence goes on from BHFT01010145.1 coordinate 5,553, forward strand.
GGGGAGGTTGAGTCGCTGACAAGGAGTGGGAGTGTTCCTCCAATGGCTGTGGAAGAAACTGGGGAAGGGTACAGTCTGGCTGGGCCTTCAGAAGAAGACCCAGGGCCACTTCCTCTTATCCTAGGGCACACAGGGAGGAACAGAAAAGGGAGCAATGTGAGTTAATGGGGTTACAGGGGACAAAAGGGGCCTGATTCCCTTAACAGATATAACTTAACAATTAATCAGAGTTGGAAGGCACTTGTAGGTCATCTAGTCCAACTCCCCACCTAAGCGGAAGACCTTACACCATTTCTGACAGATGACAGTCCAATTTCTTCTTGAAAGTCTCAAGTGTTGGTGCTCCCACAACTTATGAGGGCAAGGTGTTCCATTGGTTGATTGTTCTCACTGTCAGAAATTTTCTCCTTATTTCCAGGTTAAATCTCTCCTTGTTCACACCATTCTTCTTCATATGTTTCAGTCTCCAGTCCCCTAATCATCCTGGTTGCTCTTCTCTGCATTTTTTNCTTTTTTATAGTGTGGTGACCAAAACTGGATGCAGTATTCTAGGTGTGGTCTTACTAAGGATTTATAGAGTGGTATTAGTACCTTCCTTGATCTTGATTGTGTCCCTCTATTAATGCAATTTAGGATTGTGTTGGCTTTTTTTGGCTGCTACCAAACACTGCTGGTTCGTATTTAACTGGTTGTCCACTAAGACTCCAAAATCCATCTCATAATTACTGTTTCCATAGAGAATAACAGAGTTGGAAGGGACCTTGGAGGTTTTCTAGTCCAATATTCTTCATGCAGAGACTGTATACCATTCTGGAGCAATCACTTCTGAAAAAGCTCCAGTGATGGAGCACTCACAATTTCTTCAGGCAAGCTGATTATTTGTTCTCACTGACCGGAAATTTCTCCTTAATTCTAGGTTGGATTTATCTTTGATAAGCTTCCTTATGTTATCTCTTGTCTTGCCCTCAGGTGCTCTGGAGAATAAATTGACCCCTTCCTCTCTGACAACCCCTCAAACATTGGAAGACTGCTATCATGTCACTCCTAGTCCTTTTCTTTGTTAGATTAGACATTACAGTTCCTGCAACTGCTCATCATACAATTTAGCCTCCAATCTCTATGTCAAGTAACCTCAGTGAAGTCTTTAATGTATCTTTCTAACATTTATTCTTCTGGCTAGTGTAAATGTAAAAAGGACTGCTTAGGTATATGCTTGTCCAGCATATGGATGCCCAACCTGTCTGTGTTTAGTTTACTTTATTGTCATTGCACCATGTACAATGAAATTTAATACCATCTTCAGTGTACAATTTATGACTATGAAAATAAACACAAACACACATCCCTCACACTCCACACATTGAACTGAAAACCCCTGATGTTGCATTAATATTGCACTATACAGTAGAATTCAATAGAGATGCTCTGGGATAAGAAGCTGTTTTTCTAGAAGCTGTTTTTCAGCCTATCTGTCCTTGTTTTTATTGTCCTGTACCGTCTGCCAGATGGTAATAGTTCAAAAATAGGGTGCCCAGGATGAGATGGATCTTTGAGAATGTTTTGAACTTTCTTAAGGCAGCTCTTATTAGCAGTGTTTGGATTCGGTGTAGATTTGGTCGAAAGAGAACTTTGGTGTTTGGGTACTTTATCTAGTGAACTGATGCCTAATATTCTTTAAAAACCAGGATGGAAATTGTTAGAATATATTGCACATCTTTGACACAGTCCACATTTCACAGGTGTACAGAAGGGTATTAAGTACCACAACCCTGTAGAGACAGGTGCAGCTCCAGATGAGTGACCAGATTGTTTACCAAAACTCTTCCAATATTTTTTTCTGTGATGGAGAACAGTGAGATTCCTCTGTGATTGTCACATACTTGACAATTGTCCTTCCTCTGGTAGATGTATACAATGCATGCATCTTTAATTTCCTGATGAATCTTTGCTTAACTTGTGGGTTTCTCTATAAATACATGGGTACTGACTTTGTATAGAACTCTATAAATACATGGCACTTAATTTGTATATCTCTTCTGGTAAGGTGCCTGCCCTGGAACTTTTTCATTGGGGAGCTGGCTAACAGTTACCATAACTTCAGCTGCTACTAGGGGTCATCCATGGTGTTTATGTTGACCTGAGAAACCCTGTCCACCAACCTCACCATTAATAGCTAAGAGTTGGTTGAGGACCAACCAACTTCCAGGTGTACCACTAATCCCTGCAAGATCTGAGCCTTCTCTGTAATGAGAATTATATCTTTATTCAGGAGGGGGGAATTCCCAAGAGGCTAAAGTCCATACAGTATGTAAAGGGCTTTGCAAAACTCTTCACATCATCTATATGAGCATAAAACTGTTCACATCATTTCTATGGCATATCCCTGCATTTGACATTCAGGTAAGCATCTTGCATTTTAAAATAATTTAAAATGAATTCAATTTATTTTGGACTATCCTATGATATGACTACATTTTGGATGATCCTATGATATAACTATATTTTGGGTGCTCCTATGAGCACTAGAAAAGGTATTTCTCTTGGCAGCTAAATATAAGTCATTCTGACAGGTACAATGGAGATAATGTTTTACAACAAAGAAAGCCTGGTTGACTTGTTGACTATTAAAAATAGATTAATTACATCACATATGAAGGCAATATCACACATAAGATACTGATTAAATATTTAAATTATGATGTTTTCATAGCCTGAATTTTAAGGTGGGAGTGAATTCCACATAATTAAATTGCACTCTACCTAGTTGTGTGCTTCTGTTGGATAGTACCCAGGATTGCTCCTGACATTGAAAGAAAAAACATATCAATGATTAATGTTTTTTCAACTTTAAAAAAAGGTCTTGAGATTTTGGAAGAGTGTATGAAGTGTGTGAATTTCAAGTGTATGAAAATGCATGATGTTTTTAACCTTATTGTGAAATACCTTTAGTTTTCCAAAGAGGACTTGCTCATTCATAGAGTGACTTCCTGTTGGTGACCATGAATATACACTAAAAAGCAACTTGATAAGAATATTTTCTGCCCTTCTCAGTATTTCTGCAAGACAAGTTCTCTATCATCCTAGCCCTTTGAAAGGGATACAGGTGCAGGTGGGGACCCCCACACCAAAGAAACATTAGATAATATTTTATTTTAATTTCCAATTATGCCTGAACGATTTTTATAGCCCAGATTTTTTTTAGAAATTAAGATCATTCTAGAGCTTTTCTTTGCAACATGTTGGCTTCCTATTTGCTTATTTATTTATTTATTTATTTTCATTAGATGTTTTCAAAAAAGTCAGGTGGGACAGAAACTGTTAGGCATCAGTGGGTGTTTGGGCCTAAAAGGTTTTGTCTACAGCTTGTTGTAGACTGTAACACTCCTGAAATCATAACTTTCAGTGAATTTCACATTTGAGAATGCTTTTAATTATTGCTATTATCAAGTTCATTTTCCAGTTTATTTCTCACTGTTACTACGAAGAGATTTTATGTCATTTTGACAATCACCAAACCACCAGGTTTCTGAGAGAATTTCAAACTACTCAGATACATCCTGACAGGTTTGGTGGTTAATAAACCCCTATACAAACCTATTAGACCATTAAGATTTTTTGGGGAGATTTTTTACAAATTATCACATGACAGTGAATCACAGGCTTTTTTCATTTTTCTCTTTACTATGCATGAATCCCTAATGTGCTGTTTCCAGATATTTGTTCAATATCTATTTCTTTTCTCAGGTTTTTTCCTTGCATAGAGTGGGTGTTTTTTAATTAGTGTTGATTAATTTAAAATTTAGTATTACTAATTACTATTATTTCATTTTTTTATTTTTATTTGTAGGAATCATTTCAGTGATAAGTAGCTTAAACATATTTAAATAATAAAATAATAGAAATAGTGTAGTATTTTAATTAGGGAGCAATATCTTCCCTACAGCCAGCCCAGGTTGAAGTAATCTAGTCTAGTGTTTCTCAGCAATTTAAGATGAACAGATTTCAACTCTCATAATGCTGTGGAATTCTGGGTGTTAAAGTTCACACATTGTAAAGCTGCTGAGGTTGATAAACATTTATCTAGATTGTTGTGGCTTTAGAATACCTCAGAGAGAATTCTATGTGATTAAATAAATTTATATAATGATATACATACATAAGACACATACAATTTGATGGCTAAGGGGAGATAGTAAATATTCAAGTCACAAAATATGTTCAATCATCTCTAAGAATGGGCATAATCTGTATACTAGTTGTAACTCTGCAAAAGCATTTCTGGCTGTCTCTGTTACCTGAATATTTATATTTAGAGCTAAGACCAGCAACTTACCCAAACTGTAAATATAAATAATTTGTGATGGGAATGTATTCCATTTAATCTTTTACAATTACTATCACATAGACAGCACACTTGTCTATGTAGCTATTGCCATGAATAGAATTTTTTGAATTTTTAAGTCATTTCTGTCTTTAATATTGTGCAAACAGGTCCAACTTTTTACTCAAAAACATGACCATGATTTACTAATGCTGTGTGGTTTTCTTTACATAGAATAATATTAAGGAAAGTGAACAACTGAGTTATCCCACAGTGATCTAATTTGCCTTTCATTTTAATTATCCTTCTACATTCTATTTCTGATTGTACCCAACAAGCATTATCTTTGTGTTCCAATCACTTCTTTATGCTATTGTTCAAGCTTAGGAATGTGGCCAATATTTCAGTTCATCAGTTTCAGCAATAAAAAGGGGGGAAAAGAACAGCACCAAGGAAGCAGATATAATTTGTGAACTGAGAAGAAATGTAATAATAAAGTTTGTTTATTACAGCAATTACCATATCTGCTCTCCTAAGCATGCTTTCACAGTTAGAGCAAGAAAGTGTTTATTTCAAGAGCATAGATTTTAGAACATACAGAGAAAAAAAAAGTCAAGTCAAGCAATTTAGCTGGTTCCAAGAGAAACACCAGAGAGATAAGGGAATTAATCAGCAAGAAGACCAATCAATAGGCAACCATTTCAGTGAAAGATACAAACATGATAAGCATCTATAATTTATAATGCAACCTTGTAAGACACCTTGTTACAGCAAAAAATCTTTAGGCTCCATGTCCTTACAAGTTTGTAACTCCAAAATAACTGTCAGCTGACTGTAAGAGTTTTACTGATCTGATGGCAAGATGGTTTGCTATACTCGTGTTATGAAATGCTAGAATGTGGAACATATTCAAGTGAATATCAAAATCTTCTTAGAAATATAAGATACAAATAAATAAATGGCATTTTTTCTATTTATCTCAACTAAGCTGTCTGCCATGTGCAGTGACAAAATAATTAAAATACATACCAAGACTCTTATTTTGCATGTGCATAGTTTTACACATAATTCATGAAGTACAGTTTGTTTATGTTGATGAACATTCTCACTCATCCAGGGAAGAGTTGTCTGGAAAATTGCATCATGACAACTGGGCTAATTTTCTTATTGGTTTGAGATGTTTCACTGCTCATCCAAGTAGCTTCCATAGTCTGAGCAAGTTTGTTAGGCAGAAAGTCATTGGAATGTACCAACTCCTCCTGCACCAACCTCAGGGTTCTGGAGAAAGAAATCCTTAGATTGGGACAGGAGGAGTTGGTACATCTCCACTAAACAAACTTGTTCAGACTATGGAAGCTGCTTGGTGAACAGCGAAACATCTCAAACCAACAAAAAAAAATCCAGTTGCAATTTACAGTCTATGCAATTTTCCATATAGCTTGTTTAGCATATTTTTTTCAGTGTATAAAATTCTAATGATTTTTCAAGGTCATATTACCCTTTGAACCTTCAAATACTGTATACTATGCAATGCAGAATTAGTTAGCTTGTAGAGATGTTATTGGAATCATAACCAACTAATCAAACCTTTTGAAATATCCTGGAAATGGGTATTGCATAAATAGAAGTATTATTTGTAGAGAAATTCAAAATCCTGGCTCCTCAATGTAGTGAATTTAAATAATCAATAGTTCCAGATGGGATTGAAATAACTACCACTTATGTATCATGTATGTTACAATGATTTTACCCTGAGGCTCTATTGTAAAAGACTAATAAAAATTTGTTACGTTCATTGCTAAATATATCAAAATCTCCAATTCTAAGAATTTTGAAAAATGTTTAGAGAAGAATTCTATATTACAGCTATATTCCTCTTTATCAAGTCACTTGATAAAGAGAGAGAAACATAAACCCATATAAATTTGTGAATGTATTTTATTTTACAAAAACCTTAGGAGATAAAATCAGAATTCCATAAAATAAATATGCTATTAACCATTTTATTTATTGTTTACAGTTATATTCACAATAGCATTCATTTATCATAATACTTCATCCTTTTTATACAGCTGATTTTAAAAGAAAGTAAAAATATTGTATATTAAGAAAACATGACCATGACTACTATACCTGAAAACATATTCCAAAACTACAAAGAGTCTGTACTAAACAACGTTTCAGCAGAATCTCATCTGCCATCCTTAGGCTTCTGTATGGAAGTGTGTCTCACAGTTCCTGGGTTTCAAATTTGAGGCTGGTCCCATTCTTGATTGGCTAGGAGCCTTGGGTCTGTGTTCACTTGGGATTGGAGTTTTGATTATTGGTGTTTCTGGTTTCTTCTGTCTGTTTTGTGTGGCTTTTGATTGGCTGGGCAACACCTGTTCTGTATGGGAGGCTGGCCAGTGCAGCTTGGGCTTCTGATGTTGAAAGGACGGCTGCTATTTCATTCGCAAGCTGGGTTCACCTGGTGCCTGGTGGGGGGGTGTGAGTTGGAGCTATCAGAGGGAGTCTTTTTGTGCCCAGTGCTATGCCTGGCTTGTGGTGTGGAAGATCTTTCTATTTGAAGAATGCAGGCTTCCAATTGATTGACAGTCTGCTGGATCATCTCTTCTATTCATGCTTTCAGGTCTTTTTTTCAATCTCTATGGCATCTCTGATGATTCTGTGGCTGGGGTTTCTCTATAGTTGGCTAGGGTTTCCCAGTTGCCATTGGGAAGTGATGTTGTGACCTTAGTTTCAAATGTGTTGGACTAGTGAGGAGTATGTTCCAGCTCTTTTACTGCATTTTTGTTGTCATCTAGGCGGGTATTAGTCTTTCTTTGTCTGGTCCAATGTATGTGGCGCCGGGTGATGTACAAGAATTTCGTATACATGGCCTTTGGTTTTGTCCAGGTCATTTGGCTTGGGGTTCCTCAGGATGGCTGCTATTTTTTTTGTCTGTTTTGAAGGCAGTCTTGATTTGATGCCTTGTGTAGTATCTTACTGTTTTATCTGTAGTACCTCTTATGTAGGCAAGGGACAGACTGTTCCATAGGTCTGTTGTCTTCTAGGTCTTCTGTTATGTCTTTGGTGTGTTTTTTTGGATCAGGTTGGTGATTTTTTTTTTGGAACCATTGGCTTCAATACTTCAGTCAGGAGTTTGCATTTAGTTTCAGTCTTTATATGTGTCTATCTGCCAGGTGTTTGCGTTCTGGTATTAGTGTTTGCCACGGAATTTATCTGTGCTGGGTGGTGGGGATTGGGCGTTGAGGTAGCTCTTGGTGTTGTTTTCTTTTGGTATATGGGTGTGTCCAGTTGCCATCTGTCTTTTGTAGATTAGTACAGCGAGGAATGTAGTTGTTTGTTTATTTTCCCATTTTCATGGTGAACTTGATTTTGGGTGTGTGTTGTTAAAGGTGTGTTAGGAAATTGTTTAGGATTTCTTTTCCATGGGGCCCAAAATCACAAATGTGTCATCGATTGTATCTTAGCCATAGTTTGGCGTTTGTGGTGGCATAGCCAGGGCTCTGGATTCGAATTCTTCCATGTGAACAGGTTGCAATGAGGTGACAGTGGTTGAATCCCATCGGGCTCCTTCAATTTGCTTGTTATCTTCGTCCTTTGTTATATGAAATATGTGTTGGTTAGGCAGGGTTCTGTTAGTTCCATGAGGTGTTTGGCTGGTTTATTATTTTTGATGATTCCAAGAGTTTCTTTTATTTCGGGGAGGACTTGAGTGAATAGTAGAAAACCACGTCGAAACTTACAAGCAGATCTTCTTGTCCACGTGTAGATCTTGGATTCATTTCTAAAGAAGTGTATGAGTTTTTGTACATATTGATGCTGCGGTTTCAGCATCGGGCTGGAGTTGTTTTGCTAATTATTTAGCTAGGTTTGTGTAATGGTGCTTCCTATGGAGCTGACTATGGAGTTGAGGGGTATGCCTTCTTTGTGTATTTTTTGGAGGCCATATAATTTGGGGCATCTAGAAGATTTTTTCTCTTGGGATGATTCGTCTGTTGGATTTCTTTGCTTATGTGGCTCTTATGAAACTCTTGAAAATCATCAAAAAAATAAATACCCAACAGCTAGAAGACCTCCATGAAACACAGACTCAGGCTCCTAGCCCAAGCAGAATGACCGCCTCAAATTTTGAAACAGGAACTGTGAGACACACATCCACACAGAAAGCCTTGATTGATGGCAGATGAGATTCTGCTGAAACGTTGCTACAACTTTAACAGAACTACAAATGACGTGGGATAATACCCAAAGGAAGCTAAACAGCACACATGTAAGTACCCGCGGAAAGCTTTAAAAAACATATGTGTGTGTGTGTGTGGTGTTGTGTGTGCTGTTCAGCTTCCTTTTGGGTATTATCCCACGTCATGGTAGTGCTTTTAAATGTTGTAGCAACGTTTCAGCAGAATCTCATCTCCATCTCAGGCTTCTGTATAGAATTTGTCGTTATTGAGTTTTGAAGCCTGATGAAATGGCGAGAGATTCTGCTGAAACGTTGCTACAACGAAAGCACTACAATGACGTGGGATAATACCCAAAGGAAGCTGAACAGCACACACACACACACACACACACACACACATTCTTATCTTCTTAGAAATATCAGATACAATTTATATAGATGGTTTAAAATGAAATTGTCCTGATAATCCATTGTAAAAAAAGCAATTTATCATGCAAATATGTAAAAACTGCTGGTTTCTATGGCTAATAAGACCAGAAGATTCCTGAGGAATTTCTCCACTTCTAAATCCATGATGGAATCTAGAGAGCAAAAAGGAAGAAGGGGAAAAGGTGGAACTTTTATCAGAAATATATTATTCTCTTTCAGCCTTCAGATTCAATAAAACTGTTGCTTTGTTTTTATTGTTAAGAGCTAGAAATTCTGATTAGATTAAGCAAAATGAGATGCCAGGAATATTTTGAATAATGAGTATACTTGCCAACTGTTTTCATGTGCCATTGCATCTTAGATTTTCTTATGAAACCAAATCTGGATGGTTTCGTAAGATTTGGTTTGAGATTTATAAGATCTTGCCATTTATTGGAGGAAGCTATGCTAAAGCTTCTTTCTCCCTGATGTAGAAATGTATCCTGACATAAACTAATGACTCCTTTCTTGCTAGTTGTTATAATTTGGTCCCAGTGGTTTCAAAATTTGTTTTAAAAAGAGGCATAACAGGACTGAGCAGGTGAAAATGAAAGACAATTACTGTTGATTGATTGAGGCAGCTGATATATTAATGCAGAGCTTTTGCCTATCCTCATTGATTTTGTCAGAAAACAGATTTCAGAAACAGATGAGTTGCTAGCAAAAATACCAAATTCTAAACAATGCAACTCTAAACTGCCTTATTTTCTCTTTCTGATGCCCTGCATAGGTTTAATTTGCCTATTTTTGTTCTTTACAAAGTATATCTGTATTTATATATATTAGATATTCATTATCCTTACTAACATCTAACATTTTGTTTTATATCTAGGAAATACAGCATTGAAGAATCACCCTTGATTCTTCATTCGCATTGATCGCCCTTGTTGCCTCTGGTGAAAGCAAGATGGGAGTAGTGCATCCATCCTTATTCTCCTTGACCTCTCAGAGGCCTTCAGTACCATTGACCATGGTATCCTTTTGGGCTGGCTGCAGGATTTGGGCCCCGCTGACACTATTTGACTCCTTACTCTGATCAGTATTGGAACCTGCCTTGGAAGTGAGAGGTCCAGTCCATGGCCACATATGGTGTGCCCCAGGGCTCAGTATTCTCTCCACTCTTTTTAACACCTACATGAAACTGCTGGATGAGACCATTCACCACCACAGGATGAGGTATCATCAGTATGCTGATGAAACTCAACTTTAGCTGAATCCTGGTAAGATCAAGTGGCTTTGACTGCATGGAACTTGGGAGTCAAGACTTTAACATCTTTAATTCTGGGTGGGGTTGCCCTGCCGCATATAGACCCAGTGCACCATTTGGGTGTTCTTCTGAACCTTTGATTACTACTCGAAGAGCAGGTGGAAGTCATGGCTAGGAGAGTCTTTGTGTGCTTTTCCTGGATTGGGAGTCCCTGAACTCAGTCACTCAAGCCCTAGTCATCTCATGCTTGGACAGTTGCAACACAGTCTATATGGTGTTATCCTTGAAGAGTATTCAGAAGCTTTAGCTGGCACAGAAAGCAGCTCTACAGACAGCAGGCATAGGGTGGCCTATGCTACACCACTGTTTCACAAGCTACATTGATTGTCAGTTTGCTTCCAGGTCCAATTCAAGGTATTGGTTATCACCTTTAAAGCCATTCATAGCACAATCTGAGGAACTATCTCGCCCCAATGGGATTGGCCTGCCCCACCTATGCCGGCAGATTTAGAAAGCAAATTGGCCTTCCAAGTGGGCCGGGAGACCTAGTTCTGTCAACTGGCCTGGGACCCAAGGGGGCATATTATTCTGGTAGTTAATGGACCTGATAAGATTTCACTCCCCCATGTGTATTTTTCTCCCCTTACTCCTCATCTTTGTCAATTTTAAACTAATGTTATTGTTTTAATGTTTTCGTTGATTTTTAATGACTGTAGGCCATCTAGAATTGCCTCTAGGCAAAATGAGTGGCACTTAAGTTGAACAAATAAATAACCACTGCAAAATGTTCCAAGAATTCTAACAACCATTGCATATGCCAATTGCTCAGCGTAGTCAGTTAATCCAAAAGCCCCTGAAAATGTTTACATATGGAATATTGGTATCTAATCTACAGGAGAATGAATAGCAACACCTATGTGACACAACTTCAAATTTAACAATTAGTCATAGCATTCTTAAATTGCAATAGCAGAAAATATGAACCATTATAATTAGCCCCTCATCGAGCAAATGCTAGGAGGCACATTTCTGGAAAGGTCATTGATGAAAACTAGACACAAAATATGTATTTAACTTACATATGAAAAAGAATGGATTTAAAACTGTATTTAGTGACATTTACCTTTTGTGTATTATCTTCAGTCCCAAATACCTACAATATCACTGTTATCTTCAAAGCTGCCAATATTATTGTTCCCACAAGAAAGATGTGATTAGAGGTATAGAAATTTTATAGAACGTATATATACATACTGAGCAGCTTCTCAAAGGGGAGGCAGGAGAGGGAAAGAGCTTGCTTTCATGTGGTTGACAAAAAAGCATTTCAACGTATGGCTCATTTCTTTCCCTGAGAACAGCTACTTTGTCCTGCATGCTCTATATGTGCATAGACACATACGTGTGTGCATATTTCTGTGTGTGCATGTGTGTGTGTGTGTGTGTGTATACACACACACACACACTCCTGTCTGCACACACACAGACACACAGACACACACAGAGACACACATGCACAAACACCCCTTGGGCCCATTTCTATATTATATTTATTTATTTCTGGGGACATAGCAGATCTTGAAATCAACATGAATTTCCTAACCATCAGCATAATTAGCATAATTCCTAACCATCTGCATAATTCAGGTGAAATTTAGACTACGGTATAGCTATATATAAATAACTAGAAAATTTACCAATAGTTAATCGATTAAATAATCAATAATGTCTCTATATAAGTGTATCATTTAGTTACCCATACACTTCATTGTGCAAACTAACTGCATATACATTCAATAGATTTATATGATCAATAATTTCATAAACTACAAATGTAAAAACATTACAGCATATAATTTTGCATACTGCATATATAAAGTCTATTGGTTTCTATAGTATTGCAAGATTTGGATCTGTCTTATTTTGTATTAACAAAAAACCCTGATAATGTAATTTTATTCAAGGTATTAGCAAAAACTTATAATTTCCAATATTTGAGAATTGAAAATTTGTTATAGTTTGAATGTTCAGGTAAATGTCAATCTCTTTTTTTTTTTTGAAAGCATGAATTTTTAATAACTTTGTATAGTAACTGACCACCCAGGCACTTCATTTTAAATGGTGTTGTTTGTCAGTACAATTACAGCAAGAAATATATGATTCCTTGATTTTTGTGTTTTGAGAGCAACATCCTGAGTACTCATATAATTAAAACATTTAAATTCCAATTTAACACATTTCTTCCCAAAAATGATAATTACTAACCCAGAAATATTTACTAAGCAGAAATATTTTCTCTTACAGTAACATATCACCTTCACTGCAAAACAAAAAAACAAAAACCTAAAAATAAAACCCCAAATGTATCTGTGGTAATTATTTTGTTAAATGATCTTTTCTATCTAGAATAAATGTGGAATTCAGTAATTATACAAGTTATAATAAATGTGATATATATTAATTTTTAAATTACAAAGTTGGCAATACTAGAATTATTGGATTAACTTCATTCCGGTTCACAGCTTAAAATTCCTGCATTAGTCATGCAAACAGAATATTGAATACTAGGGAGAAGGTCACATGTAATTTCATATAGTTTTCATTGCGTAATCTTCAAGAAGAGTTTGCAACAAGGAATTTGAATGGCTTTTCTTTCTTGTCTTAATTTCCATACTTTGTGCATGTCTTCTATACTTCCATCAAGCCACACAAACTTGTTAAAAGAATGCAATGCATTTTTTTGGCAGAAACAACTCTGTCAAAACAAACAAGCAAACAAAAAATTAGATAGCTCTGTCATAAATATTCCTGTCTTGTAGCTAATTAGTGTTCTGCAAATTAAATATTTGATCACATTCTTACTCCAAAGCAGACCTACATTTGTATAGTATATCTTTTTATCCAATTTTTAATAGCTGCATATCTTACCAAAAGTGACTTTGGGAAGTGTACAATAAAGGTAAAAAGTAATGAATAAATACTAAGTTAAAACCATTCATAAAAATTATAAACTATAAAAATAAATTTACAAAGAAACAACAGACAAAGTAGTGCTAATAATAAAGCCACCACATAAAACCACCCATCCTTTGGGCTTCCCAGGATTGCTGGCATAACCAGGTTTTAAGGGATCATTGGAAGCTCTAATGATGAAGCTAAACTTACCTCAGGAGGTAGAAGATTCCACACCTCAGCAAAGGCGCTGAGCCAGGACCTGCCAAATGTAGCTCTTTAGCTGATGGAAATCATTATGAGACCTCTCTTGCTGGATCTGTTGGGGCAGGCAAATGAAATCCAGAAGAGGCGGTCCCTCCAAAAGCCATGAAGGGCTTTAAAGATCAACACCAGCATCTTGAATTGGACCTGGAACAACACTCTTAACCAATGGAACTCCCAAAGCAGAGGTGGAGCGTGTATTCTACCTGAGCGCATAACTGCTCATGCTGCCACATTTTGCACCAGTTGAAGTTATAGATTCAAGTAATATAAATTTTACCTAAGTTTTGCCTCCTAGGAAACTATTTTGGAATGTCCCAACAAAATAAAATTTCAGATTATATTTATCAATACCGGTAAGAGGTTTGCCACTGTATAGCCCCAAACTTAAATATATAGAAATGCGTATTACGTAGCTCTATTCAGTGGGGTTTCTACCTGCTTTGTAAAGTTCAAGAAGTTCTAAGAAAAGGTACTGACAGAAAATGATTCTGCAACAAGAAATGCATGGCAAGCAATGGAGAAAATAGGACTATGCTATAAATGTTATTCTACTCCCCACAGACAACTGTTCCCATGCCTTAACTGCATGTTTCTTCATTCATTTCTGCTAAAAAACAAATGGACTGTTTTCTACTTTCCTTCCTTACTTTACAAAAATAGAGGGTTTTTTTTCTTCCTTTTTATCCAGTTGTGCTGTAAATGTTGTAAAAATGCTTTAAGTAATACAAAAGCAGCATTTTTAAAGAGAAATATGGATCCAAACCTACAATTAACTTATCATCGGCTGAAGTTCAGTGTATTTATAGTTTACACATAAGAGGAATTGCATGGCATTTTAATTCTAATGAAAACTACTAGCTTGTCTTTCTTGATTGCATTCAGTGACTGAAATGGGCTGAATATGTTTAGATCATGAAAGGAGCATCTACCAGATTTTATATATCAAAATGTTTGTCAAAACTGTCATTAAAATGACCCAGTACAAACATGAATATTGTCAAACAAGCCTTAAATGGATTTAAGTGGATTAAATGTATTAATTTAATTAAATTAATTTAATTAATCCTTAAATGGATTAATTATAATCTAAGGCAGTCCTTTCTTCTTAACCATACCTCAAATATATTTGATTATATCAGGGAAGGCAATTAAATAGCCTAAATGATCTATTCCATCTTTATTATTCTAAATGTGAGCAATATTGTGTGTTTGGTTTAAACCGAATTAAGAAAACAGCCTGATTCTGTCAAAGGCTCTTCTCTAGCAAAAGAGCTAAACAAATCTGTACAGTAGTTTCCCTTAACCTGCTTCATTCCACGAGTCCCAACCAGAAAGGGACTTTCCTTCTTTGTTTGTTTAACTTTTATCTCGCCTTTGCTACTTTGTAGGTAACCTAAGGCATATTTACTTTCCTCCTCCTATTTTCCCAATAACAACAACCACCCTATGAGGTGGTTTGAGCTGAAAGAGAGTGATTGGCCCAAAGTTACCCAGCTGGCTTGTTGTCCAATACTTATAACACATTCCAGTTTGGGAATGGCAGATGTATCTCAATAAATTAATTGAATTTTTTAAAAAATCATCAATATCGAGAGTCTCTAGAGGTCAATATAATTCAAACTGGAAACTATAGAATGGTCATTTCCCAAGATAGATTTTGGATGTTCCTTTGTAATGTTTGTCCTTTGTATTGAGTCATTTTTCCTCCACCTCCATAATCTGTAGAGAAGAAAAACAAGGAGAGAAAAATAAATGTAATAAAGCAGATTAATATCTTTCACACACATTCTTTTCTTCCCATTCCTGATGCTGATAAAAAAAAGGCTATCATTCATAGCAGGTTCATCTCTTCCTATCAGTGTACCTTCCTAAGCTAATCCATCAAGCTCCATGGGAGACCCAAAAGAGGGAGGGTAGCTTTCCCGTAGAAAACCCAAAGCCCAATTATACTTGCACGCACACACTCACACAGAGAGTCATGCAGTGGGATACATATTGTTTATTTGGCTTATCAGTTCATTGACATTTCTAAATCTATAAAGTGATACTCTTTAAAAAATTATGCAGTCACACTAATATTTTTTTCTGCCTATCCAATCCATTGGCACAAACAGCCCAAAGGGTGAACAAGCCATGAAAAAAAGCCTCAAAGAAAGTGGCAATAACAACATACCAAGTGATTGCAGTCAGCATGTTTTTCCAATTCATAGTTAAGTGAACCCCGAAAAGAAAAGCCTTCTTTTTTCAAACAGCAGTTTCTTGCTCAGAACTGGACTCTTCGTGTTTCCCCTTCATTTTGCAGAAGCCATGGAGCCCACAGAAGCAAGCAAAGGTGAATTGGGGCATCCTCTAGAACAGACAAGGGGACAGGAGCATCCAAAGGAAATCTATACCGAGTAAGATAAAAGAGAGAAAGGATTGGGATGTTTCCCCTCTATCAAACAAGACATTTCTTGCTGTAAATTTGGATCAATATTTCTGGTTGCTAGTCAGATAGGAAACTACAAACATTCTATTTTAAATGGATTTTGTTTTTTACATCTGACATTTTTGCATCTAGAGTGAGATCTTAGTTTGTGGGCAGAATACGTTTTACACATGGAGAATCCCAGATTCATTCCCTGAAATTTCCAGTAATATTGGTGGGGGTTTTTTGAAAATTTTTTATTGATTTTTAGAAACAAACATAAACAAACACAACACAGAACATGAAAACATAAAACACCTTTTCTGAAAAGCAGCCTGATCCCGGGTTACATTATCTTTGACAGACACCAATTCAAGTTCATGCTCCTTTTTATATACTATCCATATCTTATTACCATTCTACATTTTCTATAAGGCTTCTCCCCTCTTTTAACTTTCTTAATTTTATTTTTATTTGTTTCATCTTCAAATCAGATCATTATTTATATTCTTTGGGTCTGTCCTTTTTCCAGCTGTCTATTATCTTTTCTCATTAAACAAAATTCCTCCTGTAATCACTGATTGGAGGAATGACGCTTTATATCTTTCCCCTAAATATATACATATAGAAACATAACTTTCCATTTCGGATTCTGCCTAGTACATTTAAAGCTACATGCTACATTGGTAAAAAGAAAGAAAAATATAAATATATATAATATAATTAAAAACAACTCCATACCAATTCAATTCTTCATTAATGTTAATATTCATTTAAATTTTAAACTTTTATGCATTACTTTTCAAATAGATCATGCTTCTATGGGAACGCTTATTAAACTTCCCATAATTTACTTCCCCCACTTCACTTGCATTTTTAAAACATTATTGTCATAAAAATGTTCCATTCCTTTCTAAATTAATTCTCTCATTAATTCATTCCATTTTATTTTATTCACAAATTGTTTCACTAAATCATACGTTGTTTCAATTTTCTAACATTATTTCTAAATACAATTAACAATACAATCATATGTACCTTTGCAGAATCACTTTTTCAATTAAATTTTTACCCATTATCTCTAGATAAGTCCTGTTTCTTTACATCTGCTTCACACCCTTTGTAGCTTTTCTTCTTGTCCCTCCTTTGCTTGTTCTCTCTGCCTTTTTTACCCCGGTCTCTCCGCCTTGATTTCCCTTTTTCTGTATTCCCTTTTTCTATTGCTTCTCAATTATATCCACTTTTCACCTTAGTTTTTCCTTTTTTGTTTGTTTTTTTAGGTCTCAAATTCTCCATTTCTCTTTCCCCGTCTTTCCTCTTTCTTCCCCAAGTAAAGTTACTTGTTCATTTAAAATGGCTTCTTCTTTGTCCAATCTTCTTGTTGCATATCTTTTCTTGTAGTTTCTCGTTAGGTAAAGATTGGCCATTTCTAGAATTGAAAAACAGAAATCAAGAGGCCCTTCCTTTCTTGTTCCTCTTCTTTAAGTTTTTTAAAATTTTATTTTCAGCTTCATCCACAAGTGATGCCACTTGTACAGTTTTTTTTCTTTTAAAACAACCACCCAAGTGTTTTTTAATCCTTCAAATATAATTCAAAGTTCCCAAAGTCACCAAGCAATCCAATACACAGAAGCTGTTTCTTATTGACACCTTCTTTCTTTTTTTTCACTTTCTTCTGGGGTTGTATTTAGTTACAAAGTTCCAGTTTAAAATGTATCTTTTAGATAGTCCTGTTAAATTTAACTTTAGATTCTTAGATTCCAGGCTATCGCTCCTTCCAAATCCTGGTTCTTATTCTCTTCCTCTCCTTTCCACTTACAGCAAAAAAAAAAAATAATATCCTTTCTCTTTTTTTTTCCTTTTATATTCAGAAATCTTATTATCCCCTTGGGCATTAAGTTTTCCAGCTTAAATAACCTGTTGGATGCCAAAGCAGTTTTTCTGATTTCTCATTCATCGGCTTTCACTGTCAAACGTAAGGAAGGAGAGTTGAAAAAAAAACTTTTCCTTTCACTTTCATCACTGTTGCCAAATTCTTCTTTTGGGAAGTGATGTATCTTTTTTAAAAAATTGAATCCAGGATGCCTTAATTGATTGCTTCTTATTCCTGGTCAGCCAAACCTTCACTTCGCACTTTCTTCCTCCTGCACATTCTTTCAGTATGAGGGCTTCTTTGAGGTGGCCATTTCTGACTGCCGCTCTACCGCCTTCGGGAAAGGGAGTTTAGCCAGCTGGGGAAGAAAGATGTGGCTTTTCTCAACCCTGCTGGAGTATTCCCCATCTTCACCGACCTCTACGGGGTGGCTTTGCCCCAAAGCCAGCTGGCTCAGGGCGCTCCAGTGGCAAGCCCAGGCAGAAACCACGCACGATCGCGGATTCCTGTCTGCTACCGAAGCCCTGCAAATCAGAAGTCCAAAATTTCCAGTAATATTGTTTAGGTAAGATGAGATTTGAAAATAGCTATTACTTTAATATAACTTACTCCTTCTATAAATATGAAGGATATTATACCCTTGAATTAACTTTTTTAAAGGTAATTAATTCACAAATTACATTTTAAGGGAAGTCATTATTACATGAATCATAACTAAATCTGTTTTCAGGATTCATTGGCTGTTATACTTTCTTTGAATTTTATTCAACCAAAAATAGGATTGGAAAAACAATTTTGTCCTCACAGGGAGCAAAAGCAAACTAATAATGACAAGAATATGTTCTGAAACAAGACAAGCTGCTGTTACATCACTCGATGCTCAAATGTAAGAAGCCATCTACCTCTCTTTTTGATTTATTTCTCCCTCCCCATCAACCAGCAACTTAATTTCAAAACTATACTATTATTGTAAAAATGTAACTTTAAAAAAAACAGTTCATTCTATTCTGTATGTTATACTAGGAATTAGAACCTACATTATTTAGTCCCATCTCTATTATGCCATGTTATCAATGAGTCAGTGTCCAGTGACTCATATGTTATCTTCTTGTGGCTGCTGTAAAAGCCTTCATAAATTTCTAACTCTCTCTTTTCTTATAATTTTTAATTTAATAAAATATACAAAACGAACAAGAGCAAGCACGGAAAATAAGAAATAGAGAAGCAAGAATGTTTTTTTTAAAAAAGAATAAACACATAATTGTGACTTCCACCCTTTTTCTATTCAGTAATTGTAATCTTAAACTTTTCCACTACTTCTTTGTCTCATTTTTACATATTTCTGGTTCTCAATATCACTTGTGTACAGTAAGTATTCATTGCCCTTATATCATTAACCCGGCTAGCTGAAATTACACATTATGCTCACCCATATCTTGTTTATCCATGATTTGTTGGCTGGATTTATGTAATAAAATATACTATAAATCACATTTTACAAGCTATACTTGATATATTTACTCAATACACTAAGCCATAATGTAATTTGTTGCAGTTAGCCTTAGAGTTGTACACTTGAGTCTCACAGTGAGCACAAAGTACATTTCACTGTTAGCGTTAAAACCATAAAAATCTAAGAATCAATATGCTGGTGGCTGGTAGAGCATTCCAAGAACATCTACTAATGACTCAGTAAGGAATAGGAACAGCACATATGTTTTATTACCTTTGAAATATTATAAGATTAAACATGAACACAAAAACTTAGTGCATTAACATTTCCAGGGTGGGGGACAGATTCTCCCCTTCAATTAAGCAATATTTTGGAAAGAAACCTTTAATAAGCAAACTTCTCTATTCAATAAACTCTGATTAGGAGATTGTAGAGATAATAGTTCATAATAATTCATACTTTTGAATCTTCCTTATAAGGACTATTTTCTCTGTAATGCAGTGATTATCTTTACTTTGCAGACATCCAAACAATTTTGGCTATGATGTTCTGAATTTAGAATCCTGCATCACCATGTGACTGCTTACACAATATTGCCCCAAACTTAATCTCAGTTGGTGCAAGCAGAGTGAGTACAACCAGCCTCTCTCCAAAAACTAGAATAATATATCATATAAAAAACCCTTAAAGATCTCAACGATAGTACACTGTGCTGAATATTAGTATTAAGGAACTATGTAGTTAATTATCCATTGTGATGATTAGCAGTGCAATATTTTACTTAAAATATTTTAGTATCACTTTTCAAGCCAAAGCCCTTTATGAAGTAAAAAGCAGAAAAGAATAAAATTATATTTAGTGATAGAATTACCAGTGGTCTTTGATCAGATCCAGCACAGCAATTGTTATCTTTATACAAACTGAATGAGTTATGATGAGATTTAGTTTGAATCACTCAATTATAACTATGCTGTTTTTATAAATTCTGCCCTTCGTGCACCCAAATTTTAGAAATTTTTGAATGGGTCACTCAATAATCTCAAAACCTGTTGGAGTTAGTGTAATTGAACACTTCACATGACACAGAGCAGAACTGTTAAAATCTTGCATTTCTATTTCATTGAATCAAAGGTGGGAAGAAAAAATATCTATTCTAGAGCAATATTTTTCAACCTTGGCAATTCAAAGATGTGGGCTTCCACTTTCAGAATTCCCTAAGCCAGCATTGCTTTAAGACACTTGATAAGGGATCCTTCTTCAAACAAAGGAAAGAAGCTCTATTAAAAAGAGCACACAAAAACTCAAACTATGCTGGGACACAAGTCAGTCACATATGCAGTATCCTCAGCAACAATCCTAACATAGCCTACCCTATTAATCCACTCTTGGTTTTCACGTATTAAGTAGCCAGATTTCCTAAATATATGGAACTCAAATAATAGATTTTGGAACTTATATATACAGAGATGTGTGAGAGCTAACATGGGGTAGTAATTAAGATGATAGATTGGTATTGGGGAGACTCTGGTTCTAACCCTTCCTTAGGCATGGAAACTGGCTAGGTGGCTTTGGGCTTGAATTGCAAGAGAAAAACATATATTTATCGATAAAGCATATAGCAACAGTATGGTAAATTATGTTCTTTAACTTCAGCAAGAATGCCTCCACCCCACAGTAGATTTATTTGGGCTGATAATAAAGTACAGTCTTATATGTTCTTAGTGAATTCCCAAATAGGGCAAAACCAGGATTATCCCACCCCATGTATAACCCCTAAGCAAAGAGGTTGTCCACTAATACTAACAGCCAACACCTCAGAAGATAGTCTCAAGATACAGAAGGATCTCGACAGACTTGAACAATGGGCTCTATCTGATAAAATGGAATTCAATTGTGAAGAAAGTAAGGTTTTACATTTAGGCAAGGAAAAACAAATGCACAGGTATAGAATAGGTAGAACTTGGCTCAATAGCAGTAATTGCAAGAGAAATCTAGGAGTCTTAGTGGACAACCACTTAAATATGAGCCAGTAGTGTGCTGCAGCCACCAAAAAAGCTAACATAGTCCTAGGCTGCAGTTACAGAAGGATAGAATCAAGATCATGTGAAATGTTAGAACCACTTTATAATGCCTTGATAAAACTATACTTGCATCCAGTTTTAGTGGCCACAATATAAAAATTATAGAGATCTAGAAAGAGTGTAGAGAAGAGCAACAAAGATAATTAAGAGCTAGAGGCTAAAACATGAAGAATGGTTGTAGAAATTGGGTATGTCTAATCTAGTGAAAAGATTAGACTAGGGATGACCTGAGAGCAGTTTTCCAATATTTGAACAGCTGCCACAAAGAAGACAGGTCAGCCTATTCTCCAAAGTACCTGAAAGCTAGACAAGAAGCAATGAATGGAAATTAATCAAGGAAAGAAGAAACCTAGAACTAAGGAGAAGTTTTCTGACATGTTTCTTGAAAATGTTTGCTTCTTATCCAAGAAGCTTCTTCAGTTTGGTTCTTGTTCTGAAGAAGGTGCTTCTTAGATAAGAAGCAAAACACTTTCAAGGGAGAAAAAAAAACAAAGTCTAATTCCTTTTTGAAAAACACCTTTGGGACAAGAAAAAAACAAAGGACAAAACATAAAAAGAAAGAATGAAAAAAAGAAACATACTATTATTATGGCCCAGACCTGATGAGGATCATCTGTGATCTACCTCTGGGGCAGGTGGACTGCTTTGTCGAGTCTGTCTAAATGGATAGAAAAACAGTATCAGGCAGAGTGGCAGCAGAGGTAGGAAAATAGAATTGCTCTGTGTCCTGTTCTGACCATCTAAGATGATCTGATACTCAGGGGTGCAGTAGAAGATGTCTTGAACTGCTTTTCACCAGTACTGAAGGAACAATCAGCAGCCAAACTGGGCAGTTGAGAAGGGACGCTCCTCTTTGCTCCAGGCAGCCCAGGATCTCTTACTGGTCTCCAGAGAAATATTAGCCTCAAGTCCAGTCTTATCAAGGTATAACACAAGGCAATATGAACTGTTGCTCAGCAATCCCTCTGCTTAATGAGCTTTAGTTATTTTTATTTATTTATGTTTTAAAAATAAGTATAGAGCCAAAACTGGTTGTTAGGGTCACAGAGCATTTAGCAGAGGCCTCATAATTCTTTGGCTCACACAAAGGTTGTGAAGCAAAACCAAACATGCCAAGCCTAAATGGCTTGACTGCACCCGTGCCAAAAACTGTCCCCTCCTAAGTGGAGGGTTTGACATCTGTGAATTACCTCAGCCAGATTAAGAAGAAAAAAAGAGGCAGCAAAAGCCAAAATCCTGTTTGAGATGGTTGCTTTTCAATAGCTTGGCTAGTACCGAGGGCATGATTAAGCCATCCAAGGTTACCGGGAATATTTGACTGACCTTCTAGCTTCAAATACAACCGCTCAGCATTAATTAAAGAGCCCTTCAGCACCTTAGATCAGTCCGTTCCACACAGCAGTGACAATTGCATCCCTTCCATCCAGTAACCTGGGAACCAACCAACACTACTTTGATCCTCTCTGCTTCAGCCTGACCTTGTCTTTCCAGAGAAGGAGTCTGCCTTCAGCACAAAGCAGCCCCAATACAGATAAGCCCAGCCCTTTTAATTCATGGCTGCAGCTGCAGCCTCTCACTACCCTTCCCCCATCAGCTTTATTTGACAGATTTCTCTGTATACCTGTCTGCTGGGCTCCTGCTTTAAATAAAGTCTAGATATTTCCTTTGAAATGCACAGAACAATGGCAAGAGGCTGTTTAATGAGGCTTCCTGTCTGCAAGGTTTGTCAAACAGACAGTCTTCATCTTACTGCATCTCTCTGCCACTTTTATTCTGTGAATAGAAAAAGGTTTTCTGGATGTAGCAGCTGAAAGAGAGCAAAGATCAGTCAAATGAAGCTTTTGGAAGGTTGGTTTGGCAGCTACAAGGTGAGCTCATTCCTTACTCATCTACAATTTTGCTGCCACCAATTAGGATTAGAATACCAGCATCAAGGACCAGTAGAAAAATATAAACACAAGAGTTTGATATAGAGCATGTAAGGCTTTCTTACTGCTCCATGCATCCACCCAACTATCCATTCAGGGGCATCCTTAGGGAGGTTTCAAAAAATTCAAGATGGTGGCTGTGATCATGGGATTAAAGCCCCACCCTTTTTAGGTATATTGCATGCAAAACGAGTGGAGGTTTGATCACACTGTCACAGCTATAATAATAACTTTTTGATACCCCATTTCTACAACATGAGACTGAGATCACAATTCACAACAGCAGAATGATGTATCATTGGAATAACAGGTACTGTTTTAAAAAGGAAGAGACTGTGAGACTGTCGGCTTCCTTTAGGCATAAAAGCCAGCTGGGTGGCACTGGCCCAGTTCCAAATGGAAGATTTTAAAACTTAATGTAGATTTAAATTAAGTTTTCAGAATAGATGCTCAACTTGCTGTTAAGTTTAGGAGAAAACATGCACACCGAATCTGCTCTTAGATTGTGGGATCCTATGATACAGCATTGTAAGATGAGTATTATGTTAGTCTATTGGGCAAAAGGTCACTCTATCTTAACAGTTTCTCCATCTAACAAATTTATTTAAAAACATAAGCTTTCAAGCAAGAGAGAGGATCCAAAATGCATGAACAACACACACATTCCCAGAGCCTCACAACCATCAAAAAATAAGGAAGTTAAATTGCCATCTGTAGGGCTAAACATGCAGCAATATAGTGATTCAGGCATATTCAGAGCTGCACTGGATTCTGCTAGTCCGTAGAAAAGAGGAACCTATGGGTAGAGTTTGTTGAGAAGCAGATTATAGCTAAAGGCCCTGTCCCACTGGCCGACGGATGCAAAACGTATGCATAAAGGACACAGCGGATGAGCAAAATTT
>BHFT01010147.1:0-22269 GCA_004320025.1 Laticauda laticaudata
ACCGTCCTGCAATGGAGATATCAGCAGCGATCTTAGAGCTTAAAGATTGCATGCTGTACCACCGCGACACCAGCTCCGCCCCTCCTATAGCTTCTGGTATCTTGAAAGCTATTGAGTTGTTCATAAACTGTCTCTAAACTATCTTGTGATAGTTTAGATAACTATTGTCTTAAAAGGTATTCATCTCTTTTTAACATATTAATCTCCTGTCTTTTATACAAATTTGAATAAAAATTATGAAAGAACTTTTTAATGAATTCATTATTATATTATTGCCTTCACAAATTTTTCCAATCATTGTCTTTTTTCTTTCTTTTCTTAATTTATATGCCAACCATCTTCCTAGTTTATTTACAAATTTAAAATGTCTTTGTTTTGTGTTGTTCAATTTTGTTTCTATTTCCTGTATAGTTAACATAGATAATAGTTGCCATAACAATTTAATATGATATAAAATTTTAGGAACTAAAGATGTCTTTTGCAGCTGAATTTCTTTCTGTCTAATTTTGTCCAATATATTTTGCATATTTTCCTATGATTTTTTTCTTTCTCTAAGCGATTATGCTATATAAAATAGCCCCTCATAACCGCTTTACTAGCATCTCATACTGTCGTTAAGCTTGTCCCTTTACCGAAATTATTCTCAAAGTATTCCTGCAGTTTCTTTTTACAGTCTTTTATAATCTTTTCCTTTTGTAAAATAGTTTCATTTAATCTCCATCTGAAAATCAATCTCTTACTTCTTAAAGCCAAAAGCACAGGATTGTGATCAGAGAAAGATTTAGGCAGAATATCCACTTTCTCTATGGAATTCAACCTAAACTTTTGCTCATGGTAAGTATCATCCCTTCCATCTTATCCCAACAGAATAAAATTTTCCTCTGCTTTAGGATATCATTAAGGAAATCATAAGCTTTTCTTTTTTCAAAATTCTGACCAGAATTCCCTTCAGAACAATAATATCTATATTTTCCATTTTCAGCCTGCTTTTGAAATGGCAATCCAAAACCTGATCCCTTGTTATTCTTCTTGCAAAATGAACTAGAACATCCCTTGGTAACTTTCTCTTAGTGGCAAATCTGGAGTTTATTCTGCATCAAGATCAAATTCTATTTATTTTTCCTCTTTATTAATTAACTGGCCTTTACCATTTTTAATCTGATATCTTCATGTGGTTGTTTAGGTATTCCATGATATCTTGAAATTCTTTAATCTGAGCTTCCAGAGTTGTTATCCCATCTGGTTCAGCATCACATAAAGTGTTTGTCTTCTCCATTCCATGCTCCATACAATCTACTCTAGCTTCCATCTGTTTCATGTCTCCTTTCAGACATTTGATTGTTCCTGAAGTTCCCTTGTGAGCAAATCAGTCTTGGTTTCCAGGTTTAATCCAATATTTTGGATATGTTCTTGCATGTTTAATATGTACTCATCCATAAATGGCTTTAAAAGTTCTATATCTCATGATAGTAATTCTAATTTCTCTGTATTCTCTGTGTTCTTTGTCTTCCTCCTTGTCACCATATTTTTAGGTTAATTTTTTTAAGTAAGATTTCAAAATTATAAGTTACAGAATTATAGGCTTGAAACTTATATTTCACTGGATTTAACAAGACTAAGAGTGTTCTTAAGAAGAGTCAGCAAATATTAAAATCTTTTGGGTCCCTCTTGCAATGAATCAACACTATTATATTAAAGAGTCCAACAGAAGAAAAGAAAAAATCCAGAGCTTTACAGCATAAGACCACAAATGATCAAAAGAATAGAATAGAATAGGATAGGATAGAATAGAATAGAATAGAATTCTTTATTGACCAAGTGTGATAGGGCACACAAGAAATTTGTCTTGTTGCAAATACTTTCAGAGTACACAAAAGAAAAGATACATTTGTCAAGAGTCAAGAATCACCAGGTACCACAATAATAGTCATAGGGTACAATAAGCAATCAAATCATACTAGGAGACATTCAATATAAATCGTAAGGATACAACTTGCAAAGTTACAGTCATACATTCACAAGTGGGTGGGATGGACGATAAGGACTGATGAGAAGATTAATAGAATAGGAATGCAGACTTTCCTATTATACTAAATAGTTGGACAGTGTTGAGGGAATGATTTGTTTAGCAGAGTGATAGCTCTGGAAAAAACTGTCCTTGTGTCTAATTGTTCTGGTGTGTGCAGTGCTCTATAGTGTCATTTTGAGGGTAGGAGTTGAAACAGTTTATGGCTGGGATGTGAGGGGTCTGTAAATACTTTCACAGCCCTCTTTTTGACTTGTGCAGAATACAGGTCCTTGATTGAAGGCAGATTGGTAGTTATTTTTTTTCCTGTAGACTGAATTACTCTCTGGAGTCTGTGTCCATCACTGGGTTGCAGAATCAAACCAGACAGTTATAGAGGTGCAAATGACAGACTCAGTAATTCCTCTGTAGAACTGTATCAGCAGCTCCTTGGTGTCAGATCTGTGTATCTGTCATTTCTTCAGTGGAAGAAGAAAAGGGGGGGAGAGTGATAAAGAAATCCTTTCTTGATGTAACTTGAATACATTCAATATTATATCAAATTTGTATAACCCGCACATGGAGAGAGGAATCCCAGATGGCCGGAACCTAACACCTCTGAGTGGCACAGCCAGGAGATGAGAAGACCATAAAAATTCCAGTGAGATTTATGTTTGGGAAACTGTGAAAAAGATCGTAACTTCAGAAGGGGTGGGGGTGGAATAAACATACTGGCTTTTGTTTCACAAAATACACATTGAGAAAAGGGGAGGGGTTCTAAACTCCCTTATCTATCTCTGCATGCCTGAGAGACCTTAGACACTGCTTTTAACCCCCACATGAATGGCCTCATCTCAATAAAGCATTCTTTTTTAATACGTTTTGATAAGTTTCCAGAAGCTCATTCCAGTTGATTGAACGGGAAAAGTTCTGTAGCTTGTCACAAAGCAGCATCTAAAAGTTTTATGAGGACTACGCAGCATAGCTTGATGTGTTCTTCCATCATTTCCATGTAGATGAAAATATCATCAAGATACACTAGAACCCTTTTATATAAAAATTCATGAAGGGTTTCATTGATCAATTGCATAAACATGGCAGAGCACTCCTTTGCAGTCCAAAGGGGAGCACTGTTAAATTGGTAGCATCCCAATGGTGTGCTAAAAGCTGTCTTAACCTCATAACTTTCTTTATAGAATATAGTAATATGCCTCTCGAAGGTTAACTTGAAAAAATATTTCTTTTGAGAGTGGGATATATAGAGGGGAGTGGAATTAAGCATATTCTCTAATAATAATAGATAATAATATATTTTTTGATAGATTAATGCACAATGTGCTTGAGATATATCTTTTTGCAGAAATATAAGCAGATATTTTTGGTCAGGTGGGTTCAGATGAAGACCCTTTTAACTTTTTATCCGTAAATGCTCTGATTTCTCTTCAGTTTTCTGGGAGACATGCAGTACATTGGTGGTTTGGATGTTTAACACCCTGGTAGGATTTTGATATGGTAGTTTGTGACACAATGCGGTGGGAATTCATCACAAAGCTACTGCAAAATATATTTGGGCAAGATCTGGTATTCATCAGTGCGGATCGTTTAATGGTTCGCGACTGTTCGGTCATGGCTGACTTCTCTCTCTGTTCTTTTATTTATCCATTCCTTCTAGCTATTGCAAATATTACGTCCTCTGAAATTGTACAGTTCCTCGTCCTCCAATTTATTTTTTGGGATTCTATTTTCTGGCAGCCATATGAGACCTAGGATGAGTGGCTCTTCCATTCTGGGGCTACAGTGAATCGTGAGCATTTCATTATGGTTTCCCTAAATATTATTTTTCAATGTTCTGTTGGTAAACTGGCTGGCTTCCACCCACCCCCCTCTATATTCCATCTATTAGCAGAAAGCAATGGAATTTTCCAATTCTTTCAAGTTGGATCCCCATTTGCTCTGCAAGGGAGGGATTTATTAGGCATCGGGTTGCATCCCAAATCCAAGCACCTGCAACTTCATCACCCTTCCCTAGCTGGGGATAACCGTCTTAGGATAGAGTGATTGTTCAATGGGTTGTTACCAGTGGGTTGTCACCCAGAATCACTTCAGAGACTGGTCCCTCGGAGCAGTTGGGGGTTCTTCACTGGGTTTGCAGGGGGATCGGAATTCCACAGCTACCAGCCTCTCAGGCCCGGTCTTCCTTTCCTTGAGGGCTGGATGTTTAGATTTCCCAGCCTGTATGGGTGGTCTGGAGCTTTCTGGCAGAGGTTTTCAATGGCATTCTGCTGGCACAGTGGTCCTGCCTTTCCAATTTAAAAGAACCGACGTTTCTTTCGGCAGCATGGTGGTTTAGATTTGAAATTTCCTTGTTTCCCCTGGGTGGGGATCTTTTCCAAAACTTGCCACTGTGGCACTGGTATGAGTCATGTTTCTCTGCATCATCTGCTAATCAGTACCATTATGCAGGAAGTTTGGGGCCCACCAGGCGGAAGGCAGTCGCTATAGGTCGTCATTTAGCCCATCTTTGAAAGCAACAGACTCAGATTCTTCTGGCCTGTCGAAGCTTGGCTAGCAGTCACAAAATTCCTCGGTGTATTCAGCTTACTGGACAGCTTTGTTTACGATTTTTCTGATGCAGTCCTCAGATTTTCTATCTGTAGAGCGTCTTCAAAGCGGTGGCATAGGGTGTCATGAAGCGGTTCGAGGTTCCTTAATTTTGGTGTTTGACATTGTATGAGGTCACTATCATCTACTGCTAGCCTCTTCAAGGCAATTACTCGGGCTTCCTAAGTTGGAAATTTTTTGCCATATTTTTGCATGTAGATGAGGGACTTGCCCCTAAAAAGCAGGAAAAAAGTCCAGTTATGCCTATTGGAGGTCCCACATCAAATTTTACTCACTGGGTGGGACTCTTTTTTTTTTTTTTTTCTCTGCAGTTGTTCTCTCGTGGGTGTGGCCAGGGATAAATCCGTCTTCTGGGATTTAGGGGTCATACCGTGGTATGGGCTCTGTTTTTTCAGCGTTGGGTCCTGGCTGCCATCGTTCTCAGTGGAGATCTGGGGGTGGTAGCTCAGTTCTCTCATTTTTTTAGTTCGATCGCTCTCGCTGGTTGGTGTCTGGTGGCATTCGTTCACTTCGAGGTTTTTAGGGTCTAATGAGGCTATTTATGTTATTGTTCTCAGTCAGCTTCGTCAGTCGGTGGCTTACTCGGTTCATTCCTGCCTGATCTGATAAAGCCTCAGCTCAAATTTCCATCGGGTTTAACGATTGGCTCTGGTGAAGTGTACTCCCCTCTGGTTCTTCTGTCCGCGTCTTTCTTTCCTGTGGCCTATAGACACCGGGGCTTTTGTGGTGGTTTCTAGGCACTTTGCTATCTTCAATAGTGGGTGCACAATCAGTATCTTTGGCTGGGTAACTGTCAACGTATTCTCACATGCATTCGGATTCCCCTTCGGTCCTTGCTGCACTCAGGACATATTTCCTTTCTTGTTAGCGGTTCCCTCGGTAAGAATTTGAAGGTTTTTTCTTTTAATAAACAATTTTTTATTCTTTGGGTCTGACCTCCTACTGGCAGATGTGCTTTATGTCAGCTACATGAAACATTGTGTTCCTAATTCAGATACTCGAAATGAACCTTCGAAATGTTCAAAAACGTACTCAAAAAGGAATCCTTCATTGGAATGAATTCTTTTATGTAATCTTTGTATTTGAGATGATGCTGAAGCCCTGAAAATCCATGGAAACTCTCTAAAAACAAGGAAGGTGGACCTACTTTAATATTTTATTTCTTCTCAAATATTTCCTGGGAGAAAAATTCTTAGCAAGTGCAGCTCTAGAGAATACAACAGAAAAAGATTGGACGGTTTAAACCATGATCCAGACTGACCAACTAGCTAGCCAAGTAATCACCTAGGGCACAAGAAGAAAAAAAAATATCCTTGACTGGAAGACACCAACGACATCAATATTTAAGGAGGCAACTACTAAAGGACTACTGGCTCCAGGCTAACAAACACACTGTTTTACTCAAAGATGGACTGGCCCTGGGTAGAAAAAAACTTTATGTTCCTCGCCACAGCCCAAGAATGGATCTCATGAAATGCTGGCATGACTCAAAATGTGGGACATTTGGGTTTTGTAAAAACTGGCACCTCATCAAAGACAACTTTTGTGGCCATCCTCAGAAAGGACATTGAAAACTATGTTGCAGCTGCCCACCTGTTCAGCTGCGAAGTAGAAGGGCAGAACAATATCCTGGACTTTTACAACAAGTATGCAGACTTTCGCACCCTGAAAAAAGATCTTTATGGTCTTTATTACTGGAGTTCCTGAAAGTGCTGGGAATACTGGTCATTTGGGTTGTATTATCTTTTTTCCAAACAGGTTCACTTTATTCACTGCCAAAAGATCCAACTGCAAGGCATTGGAAAGATGTCCTAATACACATTTATCCCTTCATTGGAAACTACCCAGTGATATCTCAGATAGGGTTGTTCAGTTCAACATCCAAATTTGGCAGGCATGTTCTAAACCTATTAGGCTCATCCAGGGGTTGTCCTATTTAAGTCACCCCCAGATGGATGGTCGACAGAGAGAGTTCCAGCGTATCTAGAGACAATTATTTAAGATTGCCTTAATTACAACGGAAATTAGCTTTACCTTTTCCTTTGTTGCAGGAGGTAGCATCAATAACTCAGTCCAGTAAGCAGCACGGGGTAGACACCCCATTCGAGGTACGCATGGGCCAATAATCAACCCCATGTGAACTACCCACCAAGGAACTGAAATTCCATCCCTGTAAGGAGAGGATGGATATATTTACAACCATATGGACGTGGTAAATAGTCTTTACAGGACAGTTAGAGCAGTCCTCGTCAAGGCTCAGCAGACAAAAAAATGTTGCGAGCCTAATCTTCAAAGATTGGGGACTGGGTATATTTGTCACAAATTCTTCAAATCATTACAACACCTCCTAAAAATTAGGACAAATTCATTGGTCCATTTCCAATCTCCAGAATTATTAACGCCGTGAAGTAAAGCTTCAACTTCCCCAAACCTTATGCAGATTACCATATTTTCACTGACAGTTCTCAAACCGGAGAATCATTCAAACACTCAGATCCCCTCCCTTCCTACACCTCCAACCCGCCATCCATGGTACATGGGGAACAACATCTTGAAATTAAATATATCCTTGATTCATGCGCTCACTGTAGATGCACCATATTTTAGTAGCTTGAGAACCACTTCCTTCTCAGCAATGAGGGGACCAAACACACGTAAAAGCACACCACACTATACAAAAGTTCCATCTAAAATACCCTGATAAACCATCCTAATTGCTAATGTAATGCATGATTTTTGTTTTTTCCAGGTTGGTCTATCTGTTTTTTAGGGAAGGCAGGATGTCAGATCTATGTATCTGTCATTTCTTCAGTGGAAGAAGAAAAGGGGGGGGGGAGACTGATAAAGATATCCTTTCTTGATGTAACTGGAATACATTCAATATTATATCAGATTTGTATAATGCACACATGATACAATGGGGAGAGGAATCCCAGATGGCCGAACCTAACACCTCTGAACAGCACAGCCAGGAGATGAGAAGACCATAAAAATGGTGAGATGTATACTTGAAAAACTGTGAAAAAGATAGCTCCTTCAGAAGGGGTGGGGATGGAATAAACATATTGTTTTTGTTTCACAAAATACACATTGAGAAAAGACAAGGGATTCTAAACTCCTTTATCTATATCTGCATGCCTGAGAGGCCTTAGATGCTGCTTTTAACCCCTATATGAATTGTCTCATCTCAATAAAGGATTCCTTTTTGATACGTTTTGATATGTTTCCAGAAGTTCATTCTAGTTGACTGAATGGGGAAAGTTCTGTGGCCTGACACTTGGGCAGTTTGAGCTTTCTGAGTTGGCACAGAAAGTGCTTTGTTGTTCACATTCTTTGTTGTGTTTTTGATGTTAGGTGTCCATTTTAGGTCTTGTGAAATGATAGAACCTAGAAATTTGAAGGTCTCTACTTTTAATACTGTATTGTCTAGTATTGTATATGGTGGTAGTATGGGAAGGTTACTCCTAAAGTCTTCCACCATTTCTATGGTTTTGAGTGTGTTCAGTTCAGTTGTACAACCTCCTGTCTGTATGTGGATTTGTTGTTGCCTCGAAGGAGCCCAATCACTGTTGTATCCTCTGCAAACTTCATATTTTAACAGATGGATCATTTGAGATGTGGTCATTCGTATATAGGGAGAAGAGAAGTGGAGAAAGCACAGCCTTGGAGAGGCCCTGTGCTAATTGTACAGGTATCAGATGTAATCAGGGGTGGGATTTTACTGGTTTCATCTGGTTCTATAGAACCAGTGGTTATGAGTCTGTGCAGTTTGGAGAACCAGTAAATCGTGCCAGCCTGGCCCACTCATTCACCCTGCCCAATCATTCCTCATCTTGTCGACCATTGCTAACTTGTCTTCACCCGCCATTGCTGTCTGACTTCCCCCACTGACCTGATCTCCCTGGGTGAGTGAGCCTACAAGCAAGCCCTGCCCTGGTCAAGTCCACTCCCGGGCTGGTCTAGGCTACTGTGCTGTATCTCCACCCACCCCTCCCCAGGCTTACCTGGCTTGCTTCACCATGACCTAGCTAGTTAGCTGCCCCCCCACCGCATAGCCATGTCCGGGCTGGCTGGGAAGGAAGGAAAGGTCTCCTTTGAAGGAGGGAGTGATCTTCCCTTTCCCCCAGCCAGGGAGATGCCATGCAGCTGTGTCCGGACTGGCTGGGAAGGAGGGAAATGTCTCCTCAGAAGGAGGGAGCAATCTCCCCTTTTCCCCAGCCAGGGAGAAGCTGTACATCTATGTCACGGCTGGCTGGGAAGGAAGGAAAGGTCTCCTCGGGAGGAGTGAATTATCTCCTTCTTCCCCTGGTGCTGCCATGGCTGGATCTGGTCAACAAAACTCTCCACTGCCGGGAATTTCTGGGACGCTTGGCAAGAGCCTTCCCATCAGTGAGAGAGGCTCTGTAGCCCCTCACACTGAAGAAAACAACTGGAGCATGTGACCACCACCACTCCTCCCCCAGGTATGGAGAGCTCCAGATCGGGCATTGCTGGAACTGAGGGAGCTGGCCTTCCTCTCTGCCACCAGCTGCTGGAGGAGGAAGATTGGGCAAAGTAAAGCCAGACCACTACCCAGGCAAGAGCTGCCAGTGGGGATGGGTGAGGCTGCAGGGCGAACCTGGCTGGAAGTTATTTGTAAATCTT
The DNA here is from genome assembly GCA_004320025.1 of Laticauda laticaudata. Lineage (NCBI taxonomy): Eukaryota > Metazoa > Chordata > Lepidosauria > Squamata > Elapidae > Laticauda > Laticauda laticaudata. Next base: position 9,272 of record BHFT01010147.1, read on the forward strand.
CCCAAAAGAGGGAGGGTAGTAAGTTCCACAGCTGTCCAAGATGATTTTATAACAAGAGAAGACCTGGGTACATTTTTATTAGACAGCCTTTCCTAACAAGACTGATTTTTTGCATGTATCACTGTTGGTCTCAATGAGCAACTCATCTGCCTTTTTGGTGCTATGCAGTTAATCATGCATTGCTTAAATAGTTTGTTAAGTCCCCATCTTTTTTGAGAGCAAGATCATTATGTTTATGAATTGCTCACATCACCCTACTAAGTAATTCCCTTTGGAACACTTTCCATTTTGACAACTAAAGCCCCTGTCACATTGCACCAACGGATGGAAAGAGGATGTAAAATGGAGAAAAACACTTGCCATCGGTTGGTTAACGCGATGCATCCGTTCTGTACTCACTGCGTCCGTTTCGCTTCCTCTCTATCCGTCCAGCATCCGTCTATTGACATTTCATCCGCTCAGAAGGTTTTGAGCTTGAGGGAAATGTATCCAGTGCGTCCATTCTGCATCCACTAGGCATACGGGGGACATCCGTGTCTGCATTCCGTTACACATCCGCTATATCCATGAGGCCCCGCTGCGCATCTGCGCAACTCGCATCATTCCAGCGGCAAACAGATGCAGGGAGGAGCAGAACGGACGGCGCAGCATTAGTAGCACGGAACGTAGAAAGGATGAAAGTGATGCAGCTCGCAAAAAAAGCATTTAAAATGGAAAAAACGTTCGCAGAGGGGACCTATCTCTGGATATTAAGGATGTCTAGAGGATGCCTAGAGAATGCAAAGGACACATAGTGGAAAACCTATATTGCCTATAAAAACGGGGAGCAACTCACCTGGTTCTTACTTTCCAGACAGCAGCCAGCTGTGCAGACCTCTGGCAGCCTTGCATCTGCCTCTTCCTCTTCACACATCCAGTCATGTCCCATGGATCATAATAAATACTTTTGGCAGCCACCTCCTTCTGCAACAGTGCAAAGCCATCTACAGGCTCTGTGAACTCTACTACGGGAAGAAAAGGAGGTGGCCAAGAAGCAATCTGGGTCCGAAGATGGATCAGGAGAAGAGCAGAGTACGGACTGTACAACAAGCTGATTGTGGAGCTCAGGAACGAAGACACTCGGCATTCCTGCAAACTTCATGGGAGCTTCCAGCCATGTTTGACAAAGTTGTGCAGCAGCTGACACCCAGGTTGACCAGCAGAGCAACCAACTTCACCACCTGTGCCACCTGGCATCAGGGACCACACAGGCAGCCATGCATACAGCTGGAGGGTGCCACACAACACCATCAGCATTGTGGCAGAGAAGTGGCTGCAGGCCATAATCGAGAGAATACATGGAGGAGCTCCTCCAGTGCCCCACTACTGAACAAGGCTGGAAGAAATGTGCAAGACAGTGGTATCAGAAGTGGAACTTCCCACACACCATTGGAGCCATAGATGGCAAGCACGTGGCCTGCAAAGCTCCAGCCAAGTCGGGCTCCCACTTATTTCAACTACAAGGGCTTTTTCAGCATCGTCCTCTTCGCCATGGTCGATGTTGACTACAAGTTCATGTACATCGATGCTTCAGGCAATGGCTCATCTTCAGATTCCAGGTATAAGAACCGCCATGACCTCAAGGAGGGGCTGGAATGCAACCTCATTATGGGCTTCCCAGATCCAGACCCCTGCCAACGACACGCAAGATGTGCCCTATTTCATCGTGGAGGATGATGCCTTCTCCTCAGAACCTACCTCATGAAGCCCTACACTTCCAAGAACTCCTCACCCGTGAAGACAGGATCTTTAACTACAGGGCTGTCCTGGGCAACTGGGGTGATGAAGAACACCTTTGGCATGCCTGAACCAACAGGTTTCCAGGTACTTCTCACCACCATGCCAGCACGGCACAAGACAGTGATAAGACGGATTCAGTGGAACTTGCGCATCCTGCACAATCTTCATGCGCATCATGCCGCTCCCCGGTCTTGCAGAAACAGGATTGTGGACCTCAAACAAGACAATGGGACATGGAGCTCGGGGAATGGAGGCAAGGGCGTAACCTGAATAGACATGGAGGATGTGCAAGGTCTCCAACAGAGCTCTGTGTAAAGGGAAGAAGCAGCGCAACCTCTGAATACATCTTGGTGCAACCCCCAGCTGGAGCAGTGGAGTGGCAGAACAGGACTGGTAGATTCTAATGGATGCCTTCTGTCAGCCGTCTGCATCACGAACGGAGAAGTGGCCATGTAATGTTGGGTGGGCCTAATGAAACAGGGCGTTTAATAAGAGCTTGTGTTTATGTTGACATGTGTGATCATGATTGAACATTGTATGAATAATGGAAGGGCCATAGGTGTTGGCACCTGGGAGGGTGGACCATGCAGTCCCACAATGCCTCACTGGAGGTTATCTTATCGCCACAGGTATCTCAACCCAATCCCACAGGCTATCTTAACCCCATTCCAAGAGGATCTTCGCCCATCCAACTGCTATCCTTACACATCCCAAAGCAGCAAAAGGCTTAAACCAATTTCTAACAAGGTTCCACTAAGACTTTAAAAAAATAAATGAAGCAAGTTGGAAGCAAAGATACAACTTATTAATAACAATCTGAAAAAAAAATGACCCGCAAGTTAGGTATCAAAAAAGTCGTACACGTGCCACTCAGGGCTTTGTCCCAGGTGCCATCTGAGGGGTGAAGGGTCCCAGGTGCTGTGGAGGTGGCTGGTGCTGAAGTGCTGTCTGAAACCACTGGGTGCCTGCCCGAAGGACAGACAGGGGATGGTGTGTGAGGCAAGCTCTCGGACAGTCTGCTTAGTCCCGTGATGTTGGAGAGCTAACCTTCCCTCATGCCATGGGGTGTCAGCCCAGTACCGGAGACAGCATGTCTGAGCCGGGCTTGGCTGTGGGTTGGAGCGGAGCAGTATAGTGGGGCTGTCTGGTCTGCAGCTGGGTAGGATGCATGGGTGGGCATTGTGTGTGGGTGGCATCAGTGGCATCAGTGGTCATGGTGTGCATCGGTGGCATCAGTGGAACCGTTGGCAACGGTGTCGTCCGATGAGTTGTGTGCCTGCGAACTGGGAAGGGCTGCTGCCTACTGCTGACCTCCTGGTAGCCATAAGCCTGGTAGGTGAGGGTGTTGGACAACCCTTGGAAATGGAGGGAACATCACCTGGGGTGGAGGAGCAGACTGACTTGGGTGGGAGCAGGTTCCTCTGGATCTGGCGGGGTTTGAAGCGATCGAGTGACAGTCCGTTCACCACCTGGTACTAGGTTCCGCATGTCGCGTGAGGGTCTTGTTCACATAGGTGAGGAAGGCTTGCGTGGAGGATGTAGGAGCCGGTGTGGACGCAGCTGAGAGAGGAGATCTATGCTGTCGATGGTGTCCCTGATCTCCAGCAGGGGGACAGTGTGGGCTCTGCCCTCCTTTTCTAGCTCCTGCCTTTCTGTGGAGGTGGGGCTGGGGGTGGATGCGGGTAGGACGGTGGGTGGAGTGCCGTCTCCTTTCTCCACTGCGGCCCAGGGAGTCCTCCTATCGCGCTTCCGCCATGGTTAAAACAGCTGTCCGCGGGTTCTCCGCCGTGCATGTCTGCCACAGAAACCTGCCTGGAGACAGGAAGCTGACTCTTGGCTGGAAGGGATTGGGTCTCAGCAGGCTGCCAGAGAGGGAGGGTTGTGAGAGGGCTGCTTGCTGCTTGCCTCCGTGGCGATCTCGACCCTCCAGGAAAGCTGCACCTAGCCATGACAATAGGGTACTGTCTTGTTCCGTAGCTAACCGTGGCCCTGGCCTATTTCTTGGAGATGCAGGCTTCCTGTACCAGTGTGCAGGTGCTTTCCACCAGCCGAGGAGCACATCTGATGTGTAGCCCCAGTCTCCCGCTCCTTCTCTCAGCAGCCTGCTCTTTGGGTGTCCTTGATAGAGCCAGTGGTCCCTTCTGCCACAGATAGTCATTCTCTCTGAGCCACTCCAGCACCTCATCCTATGTTCCTCCTAATGGGTATGTGGCCTCCTCTCCCTAATACAGCGTTTGCCTCTTTCCCATTGGCAGGGCCATATGGGCCTCATCAAAGGGGTACTCTCCAGGTTGTAGGGGCTGCTCCTCCACACCACCAGCAGCACAGCACAGCAAGGATCATCATCAAATCCATCATATCATCAGCAGCAGCTAAGCAGCAGCATCGAACGCAGCAGATCATAATCATCATCATCGCACCACAGCAGCAGGCAGCAGCACCAGCAGCGACTCATCATCATCATTCAGCAGTCAGCAGCAGCACCAGCACAGCGAGGACCAGATCAGCCAGCAGCAGAAGTAAGCACCAGGAGCCCAGCAGGACCAGGACACGAGCAAGGCAACCAGGAGCACGAGCAGGACTAACAGGACGAGCAGGACAACAAGACCAAGGAGCATCGAAGCAGAAATGAGTCAGGACGAGCAAGTCCAGGAGCAACGAGCAGGACCAGCAGGTAACACGCAGGACGAGGAGCAGCTTCACAGAGTAAGCACCAGCAGAAGCAGCACCGCCGGGATGCGGAGCAGCCACAAGCAAGTAAGCCCTAGAAAAGCACACGCCATAACATCATCATCAGCTCTCCGAAATGCAGAAGAGTCAAAGCCCCAGCCGCAAAGAAGCAAGCCCGTGCTACAGAAGCCCCAGCAAAGCAGAGTGAGGGCCAGGCGCGGGATGGTGGCCCTTCCCTCTCTGCCAGGGCTGGCCAGGCAGATGCTTGAGCTTTCCTTCTTTCCCCATGGTTGTGGGATTGCTGGCTCACAGGAGGCTGGCGGGAGGCGGCAGTGGAGGCTTGCAGCGAAGTGCTGGCAGGAAGGCTGGCAAGGCAGCATGCACCGAAAGGCTTGCAGGCAGGAGCATCCACAAGGTCTGGTCAGGCAGGCAGGCCACCAGGCTGGCAACAGCAAGGCTGGCAGGGAGGCTGGCAGGCCAGTGCAGACAGCAAGCGCTGGCAGGGAGGCGGCAGGCAATGGCAGGCTAGCAGAGGCATGGACGCAAGGCTGGCAGCAAGGCTGGCTAGGCAGGCATGCATGGCAGGGCAGGCCTTGGCAAAGCATGAATGTGTCTGGATGCAGGTCTTTGCTCTGAATGGTGATCTGCTCCGGCTGCTTTCCCTTGTTTATATCCATGGGCTGACGCAAAAACCCCCTCGCATGCAGCGGGACACTCTGCACCCGCTAAGGCTTCTGCTGTGCATCCGCTTCATCCGCTCAGGCGTCCCTCTGGTATCACGCTCTTCCGTTCCGTTCCGCTTTGCCTGAGGCCGAAGCCTAGCGGATCTGTGCCATCCACTTCATCTGCTCCATCTGCTAGTGGCTTCTGCTCTGCATCCCATTACGTCATCCTGCTCTGGCATCCTCCCCCGTTCCGTTCCTTTCCGTGTTATCCGCTCTGGTTATGCAAATTTTTGCCCCTTTTGAGAGCAGATAACAACGGATGGAACATTTTTCGTCCGTGGTGTCCTTTTTACAAACGTTTTGCATTATTGGGCAGGCTGTGACAGGGCCTTTAGGAAAGAAATATTGTCCTTTTTGGGTTTACCTTGAATAAATGCGAGGGTGTAGGCACAGAGCAAGTAAAAGAGAGTAAGTACAGAAAGGAAAAAAATACATTGAGAAGTGGTTAAGGAGCTGAAGAAGTGTGAGTGTGAGCAAAGAATTCCAGACCAGAAAGATGTTTTGTATTCTGTTTTGTATTCATTAAATTAGAAATGATTCTTTGTGAAGGATCTGTGAAAGAATTTAAAATATTGCCAATAGGAGCCAAAGAAAAAAATATAGAAAATTCAATAAACCACAGTCAGCACTGACCAGACGGATGCAAAACGTTAATTAAAAAGACACAACGTACGCACACAACACACCAAATGTTCCATCCATGTTATCACGCTCCCCAGACCCTAGGGCAAAATTGCATAACCGTGAGTGATAACACGGAAAGGACGGACCGCGGGGAGGACGCAGGGCGGATTGAAAGCGGATGGGAACGAGAGCCGAGCGATGGAAGCAGATGGAGAGCAGTGGCACATCTGCTAAGGCTTCCGGGAGTCAAAACGTCCAGGATTCGGAACAGATCAGCGTGATGCAGAGCAGATGCACGCGGATGAAGCGGATCAGAGCGGTAATCTGCGGATGCACCGCGGGGCCGAACGGCATCGAGCGTTAATTTGCGCATGCGGGGCGGATTACTGCGTAAGCCTTGCGGAATTAAAGGGAGCAGCTCGACACATGGCCAGCATTCGGAGAAAGACCCTCTGCATACAATCGGATCTTGCTGCCGGCCTGCATGCTGCCTGCAAGCTTGCGCCATGCCTTCCTGCAGCCTGCCCCAAGCCCTGCCTTAGCCTCCTGGCCAGCTCTTGGCTCTCTGCCTGCCTGCACCCTTGCTGCCAGCACTGCGCTTCCAGCCCCTGCCAGCCATCTGCTGCCTAGCCTTGGTGCGCTGCCGTCCTGCCTGCTTCCCTGCCAGGCTCCGTCTCGCCGCCAGGCTTCCTGCCAGCCTTCCTGCCAGCGCTAGTGTGCCAGGCCAGTCCTTCCTGGCACTCCCTGCAAGCCAGCAACCCCCACAACCATGGGAATGAAGTGCAGCCTCAGCAAGCCTTGCCGCCATCCCAGGCAAACGGGGACAGGGCCACCCTCCCGTCCTCCTGTCCTGACTCTTGCTGCTGCTGGGGCTTCTGCTGCTTGGGCTGCAACATCTTGTGCGTGTCTGGAAGGCTTCTTGCTGAAGCTGCTCCTGGTGTGGTGCTTTCTGCTGCATACTCCGTGCTGAAGCGCTCCTGCGGTGACCAAGAGGAGTGCCAGAGACTGGCTTGGGCTGTCTACACTGAGACTTACTTTGGACACTTGACTTGGTCATTTTTGTTTTATAGCTTCTTGTTCAATAAGGTCTAATGTTTGAATTCACAGCTTGTCTTCAATTTACTTTTTTTTAGATAAAGTTCTTGTGAAGCTTTTTAGAAAATGTTTAAGCCTTTGCATGCTTTGCGGGATGGTTAAGAGATGCGTGGGGGGGCAGGGATACCTTGGAAAATGAGCAGAGCGTAACCTTTGGAGAGGTTAAGTAGCTGGGGATGGACAGGGGGTACCTTGTGGATTGGTAATAGCTGTGGTGCTGGCACGGTGCATACCTTTGGGATGAGGTTAAGCAACGTTGTGGGATAGATAACTCAATGCAGTTAGTGGGACTGTATGATGTCTACTGACCCTCTCCAGTTGCCACAACCTTTGGCCCCTTCATTAATCAATAACAATGTAAGCATTCATCCACACATTGTCAACATACAACATGCACTCTTTATTATAAACGCCTGTCAATTGTAGGCCCACCCACATGACATGGTCCCATCGTATCCTGTGTGATGAGACAGGTGAAGGATGATCCTTCAAAGATAAATAATATCAGTTTCTATCATTCCTGTTCTTGCACTCCACCCGCTCCCAGCTCGGGAGTATCTGTGCACCCAGTGTCTCAGGAGGATTACGCTGCTCTTCCCCTTCACGTGAGGCTCTGTGGGGCTTGCACAATCTGAAGTGAATCTATAGGTTCTACGCCCTGCCTCATTCCCCAGGCTCCATGTCCCATTGCCTCTGTATGCGTGGCCACGAGCTGTTCTGCAAGACGGGGGTGCAGAATCGCCCAATGAGATTGTGCTGGATGGCAGCAGCTTCCGATTCTCTCCACGTTCTGGCTCTATGCTGCCATGGGTGGTGAGAAGTACCTGGAATCCGATTGAACCGAGTAATGTCAAAGGTGTTGTCTCCACACCCGCCTTGCCCTTGGACAAGCCTTAGTTGAAGATCCTCCTCCACGTGGTGAGGAGTCTGGAAGTGTACGGGCCTTCATAGTTAGTTTGAGGGGAAGCCATCATCCCCCACGATGAAGTAGGGCACATCTCTGGCGTGTGTTGGCAGGGGTTTTGGGATCTGGAAGCTATAGATGAGGTGCCTTCCAGCCCTCTTGAGGTCACACTATTGTATACCTATGCTGAAGATGAGCCGTTGCTGAAGCATCGATGTACATACTTGTAAGTCAGCACCGACATGGCGAAGACGGACGTGCTTGAAGAAGCCTTGAGTTAAAAGTGGACCCGGACTTGGCGCGCTTTGCAGGCCACGTTTGCTTGCATCTATGGCTCCAATGGTTGGGGGAAGTCCACCTCTGAATACCATGCCTACAACTTTCTCAGCCTTGTTCAGTGGTGGGGCACTGGAGAGCCTCCTCCATGTATTCTTCGAGCATGGCCTGCACCACTTCTCTGACACATGCTGATGGTTTTATGTGTCCCTCCAGCCGTACTGCATCTCCTTAGGTGGTCCCTGAGAAATCCAGGGTGCAGAGTGAGTGCACCTTGAACCGCAGGTTCCACGGTGGGCTGGAAGTTGGTGTTGTCTTGGTCAACCTGGGTGTCGCCGCGCACCAACTTCGTCAAATGGCTGGAGGCATCGTCATGAAGGTCTGTGAATGCCAGTGTTCTCGTTCCTGCAACCGCACCATCGCTTGTAGTAACAGTCATACTCTGCTCTTCTCCCGATCATCTTCGGACCAATGCTTCTTGGCCACTCTTTTTCTTCCCGTAGTAGGTTCACAGGCTCTTAGATGGCTTCTCACTGTTGCAGAAGGATCAGGTGGTGCAAAGGCTGTGTTACGATCCACGTTGACATGACCTAGGATTGCTGTGGAGAGGAAGAGTCAGATGAAGGCTGCCGAGGTCTGCACAGCTGGGCTGCTGGTGCTGAAAAGTGAGAGCAGACGATTGCTCCCCTTTTTAGGCAGTATATGTTCCCTTTGGCTCCTCTAGCATCCTCTAGGCACCTCTAGACATCCTGTATATCGAGATAAGCCCCTCTGCGAATCTTTTTTCCATTTTAATGCTTTGTGTTCCGTCTACGGCCAGTCGTTCTGCATCCTGTCTGGTCCGTCGTTCCTCCCTCGTCCGAGCAGATGTGACGTTGCGCAGATGCGGAACGATGCTAGCGGCTAATATATGAGCAATGCCGTCACGGATGCAGACGATGCCCTAGTGGATGCAATAGCAGATGCAGAACAGATCGCATTGGATCATTTCCGTGCAAACATGGAAAATGATTTTGAAGCAGCTCAAAACTTTCTGAGCGGAATGGAATGTCAATAGCGGGATGCTTGACGGATAGAGAAGAAGCAAGAAGAGCAGTGCAGTAACAAGCACAAACGTGAAAAATACCATCAACTTTTAACCACGTGATGGCAACTTTTTTGTCCTATTTTACATCCTCTTTGGCATCCGTGTGGAGCAGTGTGACAGGGGCTTAACGGAGAAGAAAAGAATGGTAAGACATCCACTAACTGACTTGCTTTGAGAATAGCTTCAAAATGTTTTTTCCAATTTCAAGGATTGGAAATATTTGCTTGACTGTATGCTTTAGTATTCAAAAGAGAATATCTTCATCAGTTAAGATAGAGTATGTATTCTTCAGACTTTAATGAATATTTGCAAAAATATCATTGTAGTAACTGGAATACCACTGTATAGAAACATTTAATATTATTAGATGGAGATAAAGTAAATTTTACACAGCAAGAAAGATTTAAGAATAGGTAGTTTGATCTGGTTCAGCTGGAAGTAACTGTGAGATCGGAAAACTTATCAAAACAGATCCAACCAAGAAAAACTGAAGAAGATTTCTGACAGTGAAAGAATAATCAAGAAGTGGGATCTTAAATCTAAATTTGGGGGTGCATCACTGAGATTATTTTATAGCAAAATTATGTCCATAATGTATAGAGTTTCAGCTTCAGCAGTGTGTGACGAGAAACCACCAAGGTTCTTCCCACTCTTGTGTATTACATTTAATCTCTCCACTTCATCTTTCGCAAGTACAATGGTTATAAACATATTTGGAAATGCCAATGAGGTCTTTTGATAGCAAAATCTCATCTCAAAATCTCATCTTATTGGCTAGTATCAAGGGGAAGATGACTTTGAAAAAGCTTCCTCTCTCACCATAACATGAAAGTCGAAGTGAGGACTGGCTGGGAAGAGAGGGGTGAGGAGAAGCCAGGCGAGGCGTCCCTCCATGTGAGTGACATTGAATTGGCCATGACCACCAAAGTCATGCCCACAAATTAGGCCACGCCCACAGAACCTGTTATTAAGAAATTTCAATCCCATTCCCCTGACCAGTCCCCAGAGCAGGAAAGGTTGGCGAATGCTGTCCTAGCAGATTACATAAAACCAGTAATACTTCGATGGTTCCATTGCAATGAAACTCTTTAAATAACTACTACAATTATTCTGACAATACACTCACCGTAAATTAAGATATTATATTCCTAACATAATAGAGATAATGATAAAGTTCTGTGTTACTCTTCAATAGCTGAAAGGAATAAAAGTTTTCCATTTCTTTGACTGTTTCTCTTCTCTTTCATGTTTCAATTAAATTACACCTTTCTATTTGATTTCTATTTTTTTTCTTTTGTGCGGAGATATACATTCAGCAGCATTTGTAGAAGAATCCCTGAGTAAATTGCATCTAAGAACAGCCAAGGCTATTACAGGAAGCACAAGACTGGGGACTGGAACTGCAGTCCCACTTTTTTTTTTTTTACATCTGAAATATGAACAGCTTAATTATGCATCTGGCAAATTAATTTGTACCATCCACAAAAAATACATGAAGGATATTTACACTGCACCAAGAAAAGGCAAGGAGTGGAGAAAATTAATAGCTCCTATTCAAAACAATAACTTTTCATTGATGTGAGAAACTGATACAGCAGAAGGAACTATCTTTATTGTAACTGTCTTGAGGAGGTGACTTTTCTTTCATAACATGTGACACAGTTTTCATTTCAGAATTCTCAGGGGTCAAAGAAATAGAAGATCATGTAAGATAAAGAACTATTTTTCATGGATTTCTCTCCTATTTATAAGTGACTGGATTTGTACTAGATGGTGGACTAAATTGAAATGTACTATCCAAAAATACAAAAGTAGCTTAATTCCATTAAACATGTTGAATTAATCATGTCTTTCAAATATAGCTGCTAATTATACAAAATATAGGCTATTAAACAGATTTACACATTTGAAAAACCTACAAATGAATGTGATTAGATAAATCCTCATGAACTAGTTAACTTCTAAAGAATTTAATTCATTCAGTTCATTGAGAGAAAGGCCAGGAGTTCAGAGGGCAGCATCTCCAGTGAAATGAAATAAAAGTTTAGCATGAAGCAGAGAAAGGGTTTGCAGTTTCAAGAAGTTATTTGATTTATACAGTACAGACAAAAGAAAAAATATATATTCATGCCATGATACAAAAGTCAGATTTATTGAGGCTTCCTGGCCCAGCAAAGTTATAACATTTACACATCCAGTGATACATGTACTGAGGCACCACTTTCGCACATTTCCTCCTTGTCCTCATGGAAGGCAGATGGTAGCAATGGGAAGTACTAAGCTAGCTAGCCCAAAGCAAAAGATAGGGACAGGGTGAGAAGTTTCTAGACGAAGGCATTGACATCTCCAATCTTTGCCACATGGGCTGAATCATTCCACTACAAATCATATTGGGGGAAGGAGTTGTTTGTCATATTAAACAGCCCAGGGATGACCTTTCCAAACTTTCTTTGCCTAGATTGTTTGTAAATTATTTTTATTCCTTGTTGCTATCAAAACTGCTATTCAAAGCACCTTACTTCTGTCTGTGCATAAGCTCCAATCTTACTTAGAAAAAAATTCTTCCCTGCAATCACATTTTACTTGTTCCTTTGACCACAGTATTTTAGTGGCACAAACTTTGAAGCAGGCTGGGGGTATAATTTGTAGAATGACAGTAGCATATGGTAGTCATTTAATTGCATTATTTGTGAGATTTATATTCATCTTTCTTCCAGAGCTCAAAAGTAGGATAGCATTTACTTCCTCATCCAATTTTCTCTGCTGCAATAACTCTGTGAGGACTCTGCCGAACTTGGGAAGTATACCAATCTGAAGTCATTCAAGTTCATGGCAGACTTGATTCTGAAGGGAATTCCATGCTTTAGGTATGGATGAGATTCAACTGGTATAACAACCAGTTCGGTGAGTGCACATTTTGCATGTGCACGTGCTCCACATTTTAAAAAGCCTAATACTTTTCAACTGGAGCTGAAGAAAACAGCTGAGGCGTGGCAAACCACTTTGCCACACAGATCAACTGTGCTCTAATAAAAAGACATAAAGCACAAGAAAGAGCAGGGGTGATCCACCTGCTCATTGGAAAGAACTGGTTCAGAGCCAAACCAGTCTGAACCGGGAGAATCCCACCCCTGGGCTAGCCTATTTGACTTCTGTGCTGCTCCTGTTTGTTTCTTAAATCAACTTGTAAAGAGAACGTATTGAGTTTGTAATGGAGCCAAGGTCATACCTGTCTGAAAAACTCAAAGATGTGAATGGAAAAATGAAGGGAACCGAAGTTTCACTGTACTATATGTAGGGGTTGAATGCAGTATGAGTGCCTAAAGTTAAAGATAGTGCATTGACTTAATAGGCCATTGTTGGATGAACCACATGACTATTGTAAAAAAAGAAAAAAGGCAAGCAATTGTCAACAGCAGAGAACAGCTTCCTTAAAATAGCCCAGGATGGAGCAGAAGGGGCATGTTGAGCATTGCAACCAGTCACAGCTGGGGCTATTACTAGAATAGAACCAAGTGTTGGAAACCAGTTACTCTGAAGACAGTGTAGGTTAGAAAACTGTAGTTTTGAGTTGAAGCAGGAAAATGTGGTGTGGGGTCCATATACAATAAACTGGGAGTTGGCTATCAGTGTAACTTGTTCCTGATCTAAAGCAGTAGTTGGTGTTACATGCTGATGTTAAGGCTAGGTCGCATCGGCCGAAGGATGCAAAACGTATGTAAAAAGGACACAGCGGACGGGCAAAATTCCATCCGTGGCTCTATCCGTTGTTATCCGCTCTCAAAAGGGGCAAAAATTTGCATAAACAGAACAGAAAAGAACGGAAAGGAACGGACAG
>BHFT01010148.1:0-31520 GCA_004320025.1 Laticauda laticaudata
GCAGCAGGTCTTTCCTCTGAATGGTGACCTGCTTGCGAGCTGCATCCCTTTATATCCGCGGGGCTGATGCAATGCATACTCCCTGCATGCGCAGTGAACGCTTTGCATCCACTAGGCATCTGCTAGGTATCTGCTAGGCTTCCATGATGCATCCCTGTATCCAGTAGGCATCCGCTCTGCATCCACTCCTTCCGGTGCACGTCCGCTTCGCTGTGCTCCCCCGGAAGCCTTGCGGATGTGCCATCCGCTTCCATCCGCTAGGCTTCCATGGAGCATCCTCTTTCCATCCTGGCTACGTCCTCCACCCGTCCGTTCCTTTCCGTTGTTGTCCGCTCTGCTTATGCAAATTCAGGGCACTTTTGAGACCGGATAACAACGGATGGAACATTTTCTCGTCTGCTGTGTCCTTTTTACATATGTTTTGCATCTGTTGGCCTATGTGACAGGCCCTTTATATATCTGTCTTCAAGTTGTTCTTAAATAAGTTAATCCCTCTCCAACGATAAACAGAAGAAAGAGCAGTAATATGTTTTTCTTAGATTCCAACTGCTAGTATTGTTCAGAAAAGTGCAGGATTTCCTAGAGTGCCAGACCTAACTGCAATGTATGGAGAAATAGGTGTCACAGCATATGTCCTGTGCTTTATTGAGAAGTATTCTGCTTGGGTCCTACCAGTACTGTATTTCATTGCACTTCTTTATGATGATAAGCTTTCTGTATCCTTTTCCAAATTCACTGATCATTTACATATTCAAAATGCTAAAAGGAAGGTCTTTATTATCTCTAGAAACTCAGTTAAAATGTTAGCACTTTTCTCAATGAGAAAGTAAGGGCTTGTTTTTCAGTACTCAGGACAACTGTTTTTTCTTTAATTCTCTTGCGCTTTTTTTTAACCATGAAATCTCATACACTTGAACAAAAACCTCACCAAAATCATTGATCATTGTTATGTTACAGCAAGTCAGAGGAACAATGTTCAAAGTAGTCCCCAGATACCTTTACTGTTAGCTCAACTTAACTATGATCAGAACGTTTTTTTACTTAGTGATATGTTGCTTAAAGGTCAAATTCCTTAGTTCCCAGGAGCAAAGAAATCCATTATAGGCTATGTAGCTAGAAAAGGGCCCAGAAGGGAATAAGAAGAAAATTTGTATGGGGAAACAAATATTTCAGTATTACAACAAAGGATAAAATTACATTCCTGACAGCACATACTTGAGATACAAGTAGTTTCAAAAGTAATGATTGTTTAATAATTTTATTACTGAAAATTTAAACATTGCTGATGTTGGAAGAACATTTCCTTCTGGGCTCAGTTCCAAGTGGGGAAAAAGACAGTGGAAACATGGAGGCTGTTTGGAAAGATGGTTTAATGTGGACAGGATCATATGCCTTGGAGCTCCTGGAGAAAAAGGGAAGAGATGTTGAGAGTCCCTGGATTTTATACCCTCTGTTGAATTTGAATTTGAGCTTGTATTCTGCTTGGTTGTCAGACTCCCATGAGGCCATGCAGGGGCAACTCTGTAGGCTATCCTGAGTCCCAGGCTTGGTTGAGCATTGCTGGATGATGATGTAATGAAAGGGCTTTGGGATTCCTATTATGGGTATGCCTGAAGGAGGTAGACCTTTATTATGAAGACTGGCCCAGGCCTTAATGGCCCATTAGCAAAAATAGGGAGGCTGAATTTCTCTTTTAGGGGAAATATTCTGCCTTTTTAGTATGTCTTAAATATCTTAAAATATTTCATTTTCCGAGGAGAGGGGTAGGTTTTAACTTCCAACACTAAATTTATGCCAAAGTTTACTAAAAATATAAACATACAGATGCCAATTTCAAATTAAACCCTGTTTATTGGTGAAATCTCTTACTAGTAATGAAGTAAATGATGCATTTTGTTTGCAGTTTTCTAGAGTAAGTTTCATACAATGCAGTGGTGTCAAATTGGCAGCCTGCAGGCTGGATGTACCAATGCATGTACCAATGGATGTACCAATGCAATACCATGGCCATCCCAGCTCTGCAAATGGGAAAAATGTCATGAAATGTCATGTGATGGCAACATGATGCAATGAATTTGACACTCATGATACACAGTGAAATGTGGGCTGATATCCTGTGCATATTTACTGTGTATGGAAGTAAATTTCACAGAGTATAACAGGATATGTGTTAGGTATGGTTTGTTTTCTTTTTATTATGCTCAAGCATGACACTTTGTTGGAAAGTAGCCAACTAAATCTAATTCATTAATCATACATTTTTGCATATATTTTGACAACCATAAATAATTGTTGCTAGTGATAGACTGAGTTGCTTAATCTTCTAAAGTTTTGGCTTTGCTTTTTGCCTCTTGGGCAAGACTCTAGTTCTGGTTTAATAAATACTTTTTTTCAACTAGTTATGATGCAGATCTTGGGTTATTAAACTGGATGGCAATTTCAACAACTGATTTTTATGCTTTCAAATTATATTAAGCAAGATGGTGTTGAAAGGTGCCAAAATGCCTTTCTTTCGAGGATTTGATTTTCCTGCTAGGAGAGCTCCGGTGCAAGGATAAGGACAACTGCTTGAAAACTGGATCTTTTTATTTTTCAGGAAGGCAAAGAACAGTAAGAAGTCTGCATTCCTGGGCTAGCTAGCTTCTTATGGTAAGTCCCTGGTTTTTTATACCCTTTTTTTTCTTTGTAAGTTGATTTTGTGTGAATGTTTGTATTTGTGCTGAATGTTTCAAAGCCTGTTTGAGTTTGTCTTTATTCCCAGAGGAAGGCAAACTCTGCGGGGTGCGGAAGGCAAACTTCGCGGGGTGGCCAGATTGTATTATTGGTTTTCTCTAATCTCTTTTAGCTCAATCTCCTGTCTGTCCTTGTTGTAATTAATTTTGTGTCTTTTGTCTGTATTCGTGTTTTGCTTATTTGGTAATGGCCTAGGTGGTTTTGTAAGGGTTTTCTAAATTATCTTCTGTGTTGTCTTTACCACTATCGTGTCTAGTATTTTCTATTAGCGTTAAGCTTTTTTGTCTCTAGCGATTACCCTTTATTGCTACTTTTATTTGAGTCGCTATGTTCCTATGTCCGTTGTGTTTTTTCTGGCTGAAGCGCTGAATGTTCCGCGTGGCCTTTTCCTGTTTTTTGTGAGCACTACTGTCTTACGATGAGTGAGTCCCTTCCACAAACTTGTCATTTTTGTTTTTCGTAGAGGCGCGGTCTCTGATTGAGTGTGTCCTTGGTAAATTCTTGCGCGTCATTCTATAGTCAACTCTGGTATCATCATCATCGGCCACGTCGGAGTCATTGTGCTCCCTTTCACAGTTGTATCGTTCTTCTGGAGTACGGGAAGAGCAGTGGCCGATTTAGGCAAGCTTGAGGCAAGGGTGGTATGTCCAGTCGACAAGAGGACAACCGCAGTGAGAGCCTCCAAAGACGCACAAATAAAGTGGAGAGCTTTGGTTTGTGTGATACAAGATTTTTGAAGCCGAATGGAAATGTTGGTATCCCAGACGAGGAAAGAAGCCAGTGAAACAGTCTATGGAGGGAAATGGGGGATTGCTCATGACCAATATTTTGAATAGCTTCCTGTTCCAGGTGGTGGATAGTCTCCGTCTCTAAAAAGTCGCCTGGACGGTAATTCATCCTAGGTTGAAGCACACATCACCGGTGGAGTGCTTCGGCAGCCATAAGGATTACGGGGCTTATGATCGGGGCATCGCACATTGGAGTTAATGCTTCAAGAGGAGGAAGGTGTGCTATTGAGAGAGATCCAGGGGGTGCTTTCGCGTCTCTGACGCAGGGAGGTGACTCGCCGTCGATTTCTGTAGTGACGGCATCGAGAGTGATATTGCGAAACGCCTTTTTTGCTCTGGTTACAGGGCTCTTCAGGCCTATTCAAGATTGCTACGAATTTTTTGCACTGCGAATGTGGCCAAGAGGTTAGCCGGTACCAAATCAAAGTTGCCAATCACGGAGAGAGACATATTCTGCTTTGGTGCACCGAAGGGAGACTTTGGGTCACAGTTTGAGTCTGGGTTTGGAAGGACTCTCTCTTGTGCGCGTCTCTGTGCAAGGATGGCATAAGCATGGTTTCACGCTTCCCAAGATGCAAGGCCATTGGGGTGGCATTTGCTCGAGAAAGGTATGAGTAGGGCCTTTTTAAGCCACAAAGGAAAAAACCACGACCTGGTGGGAAGCTTCAGGTAACTAATATCCGAATTGGGTATGGGGTCCTCTATGTAGTTCCGCCATTTTGCTTCTGTACTTGCTAAGACTGGTGCATCTCTGTGACCTTAGGGTGTGCTGCATACCCAGTGGCAATTAAAAGCCGATGCTCTCAGAGGTGGTGTACTGGCAGCGATGTGGTAGGGCGTACATGTTGGTCCTTGGTTTTTGTAGAGTGTAGCCCCCAGACTAAAAATGCTGTTCGTAGGAGTCAGGAAGGTTTTCTTAAAACTGTGGGTGTAGGTTAATGAATGTTGATGTGGTCCTAGTTGCCACTGTCCCATTAGGCATGGTGGTTAAGATGTCCTTGACTGTTTTCCCTCTGCCTAAGCAAAAGTTAGTAAGTGTTGAGTACTTTCCCTTGCTGTAATATTCCATACGTTTCCTTCTCTGGGATCAGCTTTGTTTCCTAGAGGAAGTGCTAGTTTTCTTGTGTACAAGGTGGGGTTGCAATTGTTTACAGATAGCTAATACAATAGTATTATTATTGTGTGCATTTCAGTATTATCCATTGTAGATTCCTTTTCGTTCACTCGCCCCTTTTTTTTGTACCATGTAAATAAAAAAAGGTAACAATAAAAGTGTTAAAGAAACAGGTACTAGGTCGGTAAAACAAGACTCTCAAAAAATTTACTAGTGAAAGCGGTCGAAAATGGGGTGCGCGCCGCGTTTGAAAGTTTCCCCGCCCTCTGTGCTTGTTAAACGAAAAAAATACAAAGAAAAAGGGGAAAAAAAGAAAAAATGGGAGAGGTGAAGAAAAGAATTTAAAAAAATTATACACTGAAATTAGGAGTTTTTAGTAACTCCAGGGCACCTGGGAGTCTCGGAGTTTGATGTGTAATTCAATCTCGATTGTGTTACTGTGTTGTCCTCACTCAGTTATGTTTTGGTTCAAGATGGTGTTGAGAGAATGCTGCCAAGCATCCATTGAGATTGTGTCAGGAGTTTGTTCTTTAGTTTTGATGGGTGGGATTGATTGTGCGTGAAGTTTGTCTATAAGGATCCTATTGATTGCTGGCTTTGCATGTTGTCCAAATAGCCAATGTCCAAGGAGTCTTGTTCTAGGCAGCGACCATTCTGGCGGTGTGTGTTGTTAGTAAGATCTTGGTAGGATCCTTTCCACCTGGGTTGTAAAGCATCCGACATTGGGTTGTAAAGTGAATGTTTCACTTTCCACTGGGTTGTAAAGGTGAGGTTCTAGGGTTGAAGAACTTGTCACCCATCTCCTGGCTCAATCATGGATGCGGATTGTTTCTAGGGGTAAGGTCTGTGTCAGCTCACTCTGGGTCTAGAGGCGTCTGTAGTCGTCTTTTGCAGGGCTATAAATAAGAACGAGAGAACCCCCTATTCCGTCCCTATGTATAGCAACTGAAATGAGGATCTAGGCCTGTGTAGGGTATGGGGGGGGGCAGCCACCAGTGACTCACGGCGCCGGTGTTAGACCCATCTTGGTCGCGTGTTTCACTTTGGATCTAGTGTAACGGTGTTGTTCCGTTGTAAAAGTAGTCCCGGACTTCTGGATGCAGTCGCCACTCACCAACAGGTAGGGTGGCAGGGGCTTTTAAAATCTTCATGAAGCCCCTGTTGTGTGCTGTCTATGCCATCATTGATTGTCTATGTGTGTGCGCTTTTCGCTGGGAGTCGATCCAGATTCGCATCCCCTGTTTTCTACATGTTAGAGGGGTAGCAAGTCCCTTGTTTGTAGACAATAGATCCCTTGCCTAGGAGGCGATAGTGTGGGGACTGGGGGCACATACTGTGGAAGGTGGAGAGCTGGGCTCGCTAACTTGTGATTAGATAAGGTCACAGATTATCTACTGTTGACGGCGCCTGTGGGATAAAATTCGCCTAGGCAGGGATTGGATTTCCCGCCCCCCCCCACCTCCCATTATGGTATCCGAGCCCTTTCAGCCACTTTATATGAGTGAGTATCAGTAATTGTAATGAGGAGGTGTCTCAAGTATCACGTAAAGCCTCTGGTCACATTGCACGCAAGTGGGATGGAAGAACGCGCACTGTAAAGTACGGAGAAGAAACGCAGGAACTTTGGCCATCCGTTGGTTTACGCGGCCTGCTCGGTACCGGTTTCTGTAGCTCAAACTGCCCGTTATCCCGTTTTGCTGTTCCTCCGCTCTACTGGTTCGCGCACGCAAATCTGCGTTCTATTGACATTTCATCCGCTTCAACAGTGGTTTGCTGACGGCCTGCTCACGAACCTTGAGCGGCAAATGTATCAAAACACGTCCTGTTTCTGATATCCGTCTAGGTTGGCGTCCGGGGGACATTCCGTTCGTGGCATCCGTTGTCGATCCGTGTACGCATACCCGCTATATCCGCTAGGCCATCACGTGCGATACCATGGCAAACTGCTCCGCATCGCAGCGGTAAACAGACTCAGGAGGAAACCCGCCGGAACGGAACGGCGGGAATGGGATGGCAGCAGCATTAGTTAGGTCACGGACCACGGAGAGGAAGATGAAAGCAGATGCAGCATGGCAAAAGAAAGCTTTAAAACGGAAAAAATAAAAGTTCGCAGAGGGACCTTATCTCAGATATTTAAGGATGTCTACGAGAGTGCCCCCTAGAGGATGCAAAGGAATGCTTCCGGTTCCGCATAGCGGCCGCTCCATCTGCCCTCTGCGTCCTCCTGCCCATCCTTTCCGTGGTTTCCGCTTGGTTTATGCAAATTGTTTGCCCCTTTTGAGAGCGGATATACAAACTGAATGGAACCATTTTCTCATCCGCATGTGTCTTTTACAAACAGTTTTTGCATTATCGCCGAGCGTAGCAGTGAATGGACACGGGCCTTAAGCCAATTGCTGATTTTTGTTCGCTCCCTATAGAGATTGTGTGACAATGGTTCCCCCTTCAGGGCTGTTTTTATAGGGTTAATAGCCAAGCTGTTACAAGGTAGCCAGTGATTCAGTGGTTTCAATTCTTCGACGTTCTAGCGTCAGCGGGCAGGGGGCCAGACTTATTGTTTCCTTCTTTGCTGCCATTGAGGGTGCCATTGTTATGATTTTAGTTTTAGGAAACGGAGTCTGGGTCGATGCCGATCGAGTGATTAAAGCCTTTGGTTTGTTCAGCTGTATGATCTGGATTATTTGGCCTGCTTCAGTGTTTCTAGGTGGTGGGTGATTACCGAGTTGCGAGGAAAGTTGTGTGCCGTACATTGCCTGGCGTGAAATGCCCATTCCTGTCCGCACACTATTACGCAAATGGGCTGCATTTTGCCTGCGGCTATCCTGCTTTAAGTCACAAATCATCGCAGCATCATTCCTTGAATTGATAGGGGGGGTTTTACTTTTTGACGATTTGTCTGGCATCATGTTGCATTACAGCAAACATTTTAAGTCCATGTCTTTCTATCCTCTTTTACCTATCTTTCTGATCTCCATCTTTTCAGTTTTGTCTCTTTGATCATAGACAAAGTTAAGCGATCTGCAACAACCTCTGCCCTATTTCGTAACAGCGATCCTGCACAACTCTGCTATTTCTAAGGTTGGCCAATTAGAGACAAAGCGGTGGAAATGCTCTTTGATATCCACAATGGACTGGTCCACGAAGGCTGAAACTGAAATCCTTTGGTCCTTCAGGCAGCTAAGGTCTAGATGGGCATATGCAATAGCTGCTTCTGACAGGCGGTCCAAAAGGCATCAGGGTTTTCCTTTCCTCTTTGTGTTGTTTTTTGAAATTCTGACCAGTTTAAAGACTTTTTACCTATTTCCTCTATAGCTTCTAGTAAGTTATTTTTTGCTCTTGTGTCTTCATCCCAGTGATTGGTATCATTGTAGTCCAAGTCAGGGCGATGTACTGGCCATGCGATGCGGGCTGGGGCTGCCTGTCCAGGGATAGTTGGTAGTTTAGCTATTTGATCTGTTTTTTCAAATAGATTTAATGGTTCATCTTTAGTTAGAAAGACTTGTAGCAGCTGGGGTCATATCACCCTAGGATGGATTCCAATCATTTGGCAAGCTATTTTAATTTAAAAAATTCTAAATACTGTGTTGTGTTGTCATTGTGTAGCACTCATACTGTAAACTTGTCTTCAGTTCTGATATTCTCTAGCAGCTTCCACTCTGTCTTGCTTCTGAGCCTAGACTGGGAAGTAAAAAGACATCCCTGAAAATACTCCATACTTATTCCCGTCCCCCAGAATAGAGATATCTATGAAATCAGCAAACATGAGTTCAGATCTCAAAGTGTTTATTTTCATATAACTTTAAAGAAAGAAATGGATCCTTTCTAATCATTAGAAATGTCTTCGAATCCTTACTATAACTCCCATAAAATGAAGCAAAGGGAAGTGAATGACCATTCTGATATCAATATGCAGTTCATCTGTGTAATATTGTAGGTAATATTACTGTTACCAACATACTATTACCAACACTATTACCAACATATTACTATTACCAACATTATTCAACATAAATTTATCACACATTTATTAGTAAAGAAGTCATATTTTAATCTAGCAAATGCTTCCCAATCTTCTCTTCCTTTCAAAATGCAGTAGGAATATTTGAAATACAATGGAGATCACAATTATTATCTGTAAAAACAAAAGCAAACCCCTTCATTTAACCATGGAAAGTAGGATTTCAAATATGCTTAGATTCCATTTTTCTTAGACTGAATTATCATTTTACAATAAAATTCTGGCAATAAAAGTCAGGTGGCCTGTCCTTTCTGTTACTCCTTTTAGTATGGATTTTTCTTTCTCTATTAGCCATTGTTACATTTAGCCAGGTTGCAGCCTGAGACACCTGTGTAGATAAGTCAGACATTTTCTTTAGAATATTTCTAAGGGATTGGCAAATTATGCTCTGCAACATTACAGTTACAATGAGGCAATCTGTGGCTCACCTAGGATCCAATTCAAGAGCCATGGGAAGCAACTCCAAAAAGCTTTGCACATCCCTGAAGTGGCACCAGGGAATTAGAATAAGCTGTGATAGCTTTGGGCAAGTGGAGAAAGAAGCTGATAAAACTTTCAGAAAAAAGAAGCAAAAAAGTCTCAAACCCAAATAAAAAAATTATAGATAAATTGGCTCTTGCTTTAAGAACTTTGGATTATGCCCAGAATGCATATTAGAACAATGCAGCCCTATATTATGATAATTTATAAAACAAATTACTATCAAGTTGAAAAATATTTGACAAGTTCAGAAGACATTAATATAAGTAAAAATCAAGGTGCTAACATGGATTAAGGCCAAATTATTTCAGTATCTCTAAATATTTTTAGAAATTCAGTGAAAAGCAGTGGAAAATGCTTTAAGGGGTTTACTATATGCATTTGTGTGTCCCTTAAAGAGGCCATAACTTTCTTCCATTTTTACACAGAAGCTTTAAAAAATGGGGATGCTTCAATTAGAAGTAGTAGAGGTTGCAACTTTGCATTGCTGTGAATATATAATAGCTTAATTATAATTCCTCTCTAGAATTATTATTATTTTTAATAAATAAATTATATTATTATTTATTTTCCCTGTCATTCAACTGAAACTATTTTTCTATGTTGTGAATTGTTTTGAGAAATTCTTTTTTAAAACCAGGGGTGGGATTCTACCAGTTCGCACCTATTCTCTAGAACTGGTTGTTAACATTCTAAACAGTTCGGAGAACTGGTTGTTAGAAGAAATTACTGGCTTAATCCTGCAAGGAAGGCAGGAAGGAAACATTCTGGTGTTGCTTGCAGAAATTGCCTCTCCATTAACCCTTATTACATTCTTGGCAGGACTAGAACGTCTCTGGAGTTCTTTTCCCCTCCTTTGCTGGTACTTTGCTTGTGTGGAGTGACCATTCAAAGTTACAATGGCACTGAAAAAAGTGACTTATGACCANCACTGAAAAAAGTGACTTATGACCATTTTTCACACTTATGACTGTTGCAGCATCCCCACAGTCACGAGAGGCCAGGCAAAGAGATGCGTGCCTTAATGTGAGTGATATTGAATTGGCCACGTCCAGCCAATAACATGACCAAGCCATGTCCACCCAGTCACATGAACACCAAGACACGCCTACCAACTAAGCCATATCCACAGAACCGGTTGTCAAAAAAAATGAATCCCATCCCTGTTTAAAACCCATACTTTATCTTTAAATTTCATTAATGGTTATGTTTATAATATCTAGACCTAGGCCCTTGGATTGTGTCTTGAAAGCAAATGTGTCATAAAAATTATGTCCATGACTCTCCCCCCTTCACCCAGATTTCTGTCCTATTTGATGTCCTCTTACATTTTAAAAAAATCTGCTTGAGAGTGTGAGCAGATGCCTTGGGGTGGGGCAAAGTATAAGCAGTAGGAACAGGAAGCCAACTTTTTGCCTGCTTCAGCTCATATTACAGCCCTACTTGGAATGAATGAGCTTATTTCTGTGATTCTTGCCTTCTTTCTACGAGCGTCCACTAACGTATTCTACAACTGGTCTGGAATGCAATATCCTGTTTGTCAGCAGGTGTTCAATGATATCCCATCATTGCTATAACTTTATCCCTCTTGCACTTTGTCAATTCATTTCCAAGTGCAATTCAAAATGCTGATTTCACCTATGAAATTTTACCTATGTAAATATTTATGTAAATATTTCTATACTTTTTGATGGTTGTGTTGGAAGTTAAAATCCACCCCCCAATGATAGAATGGAATGTAGCATTCTAATAAGCTTGTGTTTGTTATGTTCTGTATGGCAACAATTACAAAAGATCAAACTTTCTCAGATATGATTCTGTCAGAACAGTTGAAATGCATCCTATGCATTCCAAAAGTATCAGTCCCAAAAGTTTAGTGATTTTCTTTGATAAATTATATAGTTATAAGAGACACTGTCCTGTCTTTTAAAATAAATAGCATGAGATTAAAATGCAGCTTCTCAAAGAAAAGTAATGTGTATACACAGGAGAAATAATTCATCGTGGAACAATTCTTATCATCATTTTCCATTTTTCTCCATTTCTCACACATATTCATACTATTTTACTATTGTTGGAAGTTAAAATCTACCCCTCTCCTAGGAAAATGAAATATTTTAGGATATACTAAAAAGGCAGAATATTTTCACTAAAAAGAAAAGTAGAAACTCAAAGAGGCAGAAACTCATCTCCCCACACCTTTGCTAATGGGCCATTACTCTGACCTGGGCCAGTCTATTTTACATAACAAAGATCTACTGCAGATAGAGCTATAATAGGAATTGCCCAAAGCCCTTTCATTACATCATCATCCAGCAAAGCTCAACCAAGTCTGGGACTCAGGACAGCCTACAGAGTTGCCC
Source organism: Laticauda laticaudata (assembly GCA_004320025.1). Lineage (NCBI taxonomy): Eukaryota > Metazoa > Chordata > Lepidosauria > Squamata > Elapidae > Laticauda > Laticauda laticaudata. The sequence goes on from BHFT01010148.1 coordinate 11,497, forward strand.
CTGCATGGCCCCATGGGAGTCTGAAAACCAATCAGAATACAAGCTCAAATCCAAATAGCAACAGAGGGTATAAAACCAAGGTATAAAACCATCACTGCCTTTCTTTCTTCACCCAAGGCATGTGATCCTGTCCAACATAAAACCATCTTTCCAAGCAGTTACCATGTTTCCAGTGTCTTTCTTCCCCTCTTGGAACTGAACCCAGAAGGATATTTCTTCCAACACTATTCTACATTTTATAATTGAAAAATAGCTCAAGGGAAAAGGATTAAGCCATCTCCTGTCCCACCAGTTGTTCATCACTTTTGATTGAAGCATCCTAAAATTTCTTTTCATTACCTCACCTACAAAGCTAGAGAAAAGTCAAATGCATACGTACACTAAGCAGTAGTCATAGGACATGCAACTTTATTCTTGATAATCATTCTGTTCTATTTGCCTCCTGCCTGTAAAATTTAGAGTGTAGCTCTCTCATAAAACACTTTATTTTATTGTTTGGTTGTATTCTTTGTAATTATTTCTTCCTAGCATGAGAAAATGTGGCTGAAGTATGAAAAATCACTAATAATTAGGACCTTGGAAAATACATAATGGTTCTTCAGCCATTTAATATTTTGTATATAAATAAATTGCAAACTTCACAGTCATAAATCCTAGTTCACTCCTTGAATCCTTTGTTTCTACCTTCCGACTCGACTTTTTCACAACTTTGCTTGAGGAAGACTGCTGCAAATTTGCAAGTATATCCACAGTTCTTAAATATTTTGGTTGGAAATAAAATTATTGCTCAAATATAATTTTGCAATTTGTATCCATATAGACCAAAATGGTTATTCTTGTTTGTTTCTCAGTTTAGCAATTCCAGCATTGGATTACTTGCCAGGATCTCCATCGTCAGGCTGGCACCTTGCTGGTATTTGACCATCAAAGGGGAAGGGAGAGGAAGGCATTGAGGCAATCCACACCTGTGTATCTACTAGTGAGAAATGGGGAAGGAGAACTGACATATGAAGATTAGAGCTGTTGTACTGGTTAAACTGGGTATCTTCAAGATCGCTTAGCCTGGATGTGAAATTCTAGCAGCCTAAACAACTCAAAGTTTCCCACAACACTGTGGTGATCCCAGATTGGGTGGCAACGGACTGGACATTGGGGGTGGGATGGAGGAATGATGTGTTTGGCTCTTTGTGTCTATGAATGGGAACTTCAGATTCTGCCTCACCTTCCTGCAACCAACTCTTTAGTAAAAGTTCTTTTCACTTCAGTCAATTAGAGTTGAGAGTCTGCTTTCCTAAATGATTGTTTTGGGGCAGGTCTGATATTAGTTTTAAAAATGCTAATGAAAATTGAGTCAATCAATTTTCCAGCTAGTTTATTTTTCATGATCTTTCATTATAGCTTTTCTCAAATGCTGATTTTTGTCATCTTTTCATTTTTTAAAAAAAATAGGCATTCAGGTTTTTATCCATGTAATAAGGTAACAAATAATTATTCAATTCACCCATCAATAATTATTCAATTTAGGATATTCAGTGTAATCTATGCCCAGTATATTGATGGGTGTCTCAATATAGTCTCAATTAGAAGCTATTTGTGTTTCAATAATATTTAAAATTAAAACTTACATAAATTTGGCTGATCTTGATGAAATTTAAACAGGATAGATTGGGATTGACATGAATGTACTATACAGAATGCAATAGCACTAAGAAATCCCAAGGCTATGGGCTAAATTGGGAAACATTATCAACACACACACAATATATCTATAAAATCATCAAGAGTCAAATTAGATTTGAAAGAGACTATAATTTTATTTCTCTTTTGGGCCTCTTGGACCTTCTTCATATATTGCAGAGAGATCTGGAAGAATGTCTTTGGAAGGATGGTCCATATAGGGGCTAGGAAAGAAATGGAGTATGTCATGGCCCCATCAGAGCCCAGTGCAGAGGAGAAGGAGTTGGAATTGGGATTGTCTGACAGGGAGGGCACATCAGAGGCTGAGGACAATGCTGTTCTGGTCCCTTCAGGCATTGGGGAAGGTAGTTGACCAGATGGAGAGCTTTTGCCTGCACAGACACAGGGGAGGATTAGTTGCTGACTGGCAGTGGTGCTGATAGGTAGCCAGTTTTCTGATGAAGAACAGCTATCTACTCCACTCAATCCAAGGGCAAGGAGAATGGAGCACAGGCAAACCCCAGGAATGGCTGCAAGGCTACTCATTTTTTATTTATTTATTTAATTTATTTATTTATTTATTTATTTATTTATTTGTCAATTGCTTACAAGATAATAGGTATAAGTAAAAACATAGTTATGACTACATGGATACATATAAGAAAAATAAAAAGTAAAAGAAACAATAGGACAGAAACAGTAGGTACACTGATACGCTTATGCACATCTCCTGCAGGCCTCTAAGGAAAGGGATGAGGTCAATTGTAGACAGTCTAAGGTTAAAGTTTTTGGGGTTTTGGGAAGAAACCACAGAGTCAGGTAGAGTATTCCAGACATTGACCATTCTGTTGCTGAAGTCATATTTCCTGCAATCAAGTTTGGTGCGATTAACCCTGAGTTTGTATCTATTGTTTGCTCTTGTGTTGTTATGTTTGAAGCTGAAGAGGGGTCCTTCATTCCTCCTCATAAGGAACATCTGGAGGGGAGTAACTTAAGGAGAAGCCTTGGGGAGTTAATTTTTGCCAGGAAGAATTGTTTATTTGGCTTATACTCCCCCAGCTTTGACTGGTGCCTGTTGTTGTTTGCCTTGCCTTGTTTGGAAGATTAGTCTTTTGTTTGGACCTAGCCCTTCTTTTGTTGAGCTTTTTCTTCACTGAGCCTTGGGAACTGCATTTTGCCCTGAGGAACTGCATCCTTTTGCCCTGAGGACTGCCCTTGTCTTATGTTTGGACTCTGCCTTGTGAATTGGACTTGGAACTTTAGTCCTTACTCTTTGAGCATGCTTCTAATCTGTGGGCTTTCTTTATATTATTGGGGTTTTGTATGCTTGGGACACTGAAGGAAGCTGCTTTCAGGGTGGCATGGAAGTGGAGCTTTATTGCTAATTGGAGGGGCTATTGGCTGGAATATTTGTTTTGAGAAATAAAGAACTCTCGAGAGGCCTGGCTTGCCTTGACCACCTTGGTCATAACAGTATCTTTGAAAGTCAGGATAAGTTACCCTATGGATCAGTTAGCTTTGTTTTCTTAATATTGTATTGAAACCAATGGTATATCTCTTTTCTTTCTTTGATTTTAAAATAGAAAATTATTTTTATTGGAAAAAATGTGGTGCTAAATAGCCATATCTATATCATAGATTCAGTTTTTCAATCTGAGCAAACACTTGAAGCTGAACTTTATGGAAAATAGACAAGAAACACTTTGGACTAATCAGTGTTTTCTTCCAGCTGCTCAGAAAGAGAACAAAGCAACAACAACAACAAAAATCATTTAAGCCTATGTCACACCGCACCAATGGATGCAAAGAGGATGTAAAATGGACAAAAAAGCTTGACATCCATTGGAAAACGCGATGCATCCGTTGTGTACTCACTGCGTATGTCTTTCATATGCTCTATCTGTCAAACATTCCGTCTACTGCTATTTCATCCGCGTAAAAGTTTCTGAGCTGCACAAAACTGGTTGAGTGATGAACATTTCTTGCTGTGGTGAGATCTACATCCACGACACACTACAGGCAACCAACGATTCTAACGTCGCGTTGTCATCCATTACACATCTGATAGTATCCTCTCGGCATCCCTCTGGACCATCCGCGCACTCACATACTGGCGAATGTCAGGGGGGAAAGCAGAAGGGGAAGCGAAAAGTACGCCGGAACGTCCACACAGCATTGAAAAGTAGCAGTGGACATGAGAGGAACCAAGGTAAAGCGGAATGACAACTCGGATTATAAAGGATTAAGATGGACAAATACATTCCATATATGGGACGTAATCTCGGATATTTAGGATGGTCTGGAGGATGTCTAGAGTATGTGAAGGAACAGCTAGCGGAAAGACCGACATTTTCTATACAAAAGGGGAGGAAATTACCTGGATCTCACTAGGTCAGTCGCCGCCAGCCATGGTGTGGCAGACCTCTTCAAGCCTTGGCTCTTGGCTATTGCCAACTATGCAGATCCATTGATCTCCACACCTCCTTTTGGAAGCCCGCCGTCATTCAACACCGAGAAACCAAGGCCGCTGGTTAGAACTGTTTCACCTTGTTTCTACGCAAGAAAGAAGGAGACGTCTGGGTCTGAAGATGATCGGGAGAAGAGTGGGAGACTTGGAACTCTATGACAAGTGCTGATGGTGGAGCTGAGGACATAAAGACCTAGTGCATCCCAGCACTTCATGAGGGATGCTACCCAGAAGTGAAGACATCTGGTCCGAAGGATGGATCGGGAAGAAGGCCTCGAGTACGGCTGTATAGTACAAGCTGATGGTGGAAGACGGAGGAACGAAACACTCGCGTGCATTTCCAGAACTTCATAAGAGATAGCCGCGCAGCCATGTTTTGACGAAGGTTTGGTGGAGTGGTGAACCCGCAGGTTGACCAAGGCAAGACTACGCAACTTCCGCGCCCATTACTGGACCCTGGGCTGAAGGTGGACTGAGTCTGCGCCACCCCTGGCCTCAGGGACGGCCACGTACAGGAGCATGCAGTACACCTGAGGGTGCCAACGAACCACCATGCAGCATGTGGTCAGGTAGGAAGAGTTGGGTGCATCACAAAGAATACCTGGAGCGAGCTCCTCAGTGCCTCCTCCACTGTAAGAAGGCTGGAAGAAACGGTTGCGAGGAGCAGTGGTATCAGAAGTGGAACCTTTCCCACACGAATGACATTGAGTCTCGTTGGCATAGATGGAAGACATGGCCCTGCAAGCTCGCAGCTAGAGTCAGGGTTCCCACTTATCACAACTACAGAGGGCTTTTCAGCATCATCTCTTCAGCCATGGGTCCGTGCTGGAGTATGAAGTTCATGTTCGCGCATTGATGCTTCAAGGCAAGCGGCTCATCTTCAGGATGCCCATGGTATACAAATGCCAGTGCACCTCAAGCAGAGGGCTGGAACGCAACTCATCGTGGGGGGCTTTCCCGTATCCAGACCTGCCAACGACACACAAGATGTTTCCCGTACTTCATCATGGGGGATGAATGCCTTGTCTCCCATCAAGAACCACCTCATGAAGCCTACACTTCCAGATGCCTCACGCCGTGAAGAGAGGGATCTTGTCAACTACAGGCTTGTTCCAGGCAAGGTGGTGGTGGAGAGCGCCTTTGGGGCATCCTGTGCAAAACATGGTTCCAGGTACTTCTCACCACGATCAGGCATTGCCCCAGAATCCGTGAGGAAACATTGTGGACAGCTTGGCTGCAGTACTGCACAATCTCATGGTGCACCCACTACCCGCAGTGTTACAGAAGCACGGCTCGTCGATTCCAACAAGCCAGATGGGGGACATGGTAGCTGGTGCAATGAGCCAAGATGCGAAGACCTGAATTAAGATACTGTGGGTGTGTGTGCAAGGGCCCCAACAGAGCTTCACATCGGACGAGAAGAAGCAGCAGACAAACCCTCCTGAATAGCAACTGGGTGCAACTCCCTAGCTGGAGCAGTGGAGTGGGCAGACAGGATGGCTACGATGCTTAATGAATGCTCTCCTTGAAGCCTGTCTCATCAGCGCTGATCGAGATTTTGCCTGTTATTTGAGTGGCCTACTATGAACAGGGCATTTAATAAAGAGCTTTGTTCATAGTTGAAATGTGTGGATCCAATGATTTACATTGTTATTGATAATAAAGGGCCATATGTGTGGCAGGCTGGGAGGGGTGGACCATTACACGTCCCACTTGCTTGCACTGGAGGTTTATTCTATCCCACAGCTGATTACCCATCCCACGGTATCCCTGCCCATCCACAAGTATCCCTGGCCCATCAAGCATACCATACCATCAGGTATCCCTCGTCATCTCCAACTGCTATCCTACCGCATTCCCACAGTTATTACCCGATTGCACAGGTATCCTTGCCTATCCGCACAGCTATTAACCATAGGTGCAATAGGAAGGACCCACAGGTATCCCTGCCCCATCCCGACCATGCTATCCTTCCCATCCCACAAGCATTCAAAGGCCTTAAAACGCAAGAGATATAAGTGAACAGGTAAACCAATCAGTCTCTACACTCTATCAGTAACTCTGAGGCCTGCCATAGTCTCGGGTGCAGGGGTCCAGGTGCTGTGGGGGTGGCTGCCTGCTGGAGTGTCTGGTCTAGAGGGCGCCATTTCGGGAGGTGCTGGCCCCGGAGAGGAAAAAACAGGATGGTGTTGTGGAGGAAGCTCTCAGAGAGCTGCTCAGTCTTGTGATGTTGAGAAGCCCTTCCCTGCCAGGACATGGGGTGTCAGCCCTAAGAACGATGACAGTGTTCTGAGGCTGGGCTTGCTGTTGGGGTGGAGGAGCGAGGAGAGTAGTGGGCATGTATCTGGTGCTGCAGGGTGAGCGAGGGAGGCCAGGGTGGCATATGTTGGCCGGTCTGCGTTGGCATCTGTAGTTGGTGGCGCATGGTGGCGATCCATGCCATCGGTGGCACTAGTGGCGTACAATTAACACTGTGCCTGGACTGGGAGGGCTGCCTGTGCTGCTGCGAGCTCCTGGTAACGGCGGTAGCCTTGTGGTATGTGAGGGCCCTGTTGGAAGGCCTTTGGAAGGGCAAGTGACAATCACCTGGGGTGGAGATAGCAAGGACCTGGACTGGGTCGGAGCAGGTTCAGCTGGTCTGGAGGGTTTGTTGAAGAAGACCGGTGACCTGTCCTTTATCAACTGGTACTGGTTGATTTCGGACATGTCCATGGAGGGTCCTGGTTGACGTAGGTTGAGGGATGGCTGCGGTTTGGAGGAGGGTACTGGTCGGTGTTGTACCAGCGAGAGCAGAGATGCTTAAATGCTGCTTTTGATGGTGTCCCTGATCTCCAGCAGAAACAGTGTGGGCTTGCCCTCTGGTCTGGCTCTCTGCCTTGCTTTCTGTGGAGGTGGAGTGGAGGTGGATGTGGGTTTGGTCTATGGTGGAAGTGCCCTCTCCTTGCTCCAACTGCGTCAGGGAGTCCTTCCACGCCGCTTCGCCATGAAGGAGTGCAGCTGTCGGGGGGATCTCTGTCCATGGCACACTCTACAGATCCTGCATGGACACAGGAGCTGACTCTTGCCGAAGAGGACTGGCCTCTCTGCGGGCTGCCTGAGAGAGAGGGTTTGTCAGCGGGGCTGCTTCCCTTGGTGGCGGATTTCCCCCTTCAAGAGCTCGCACTTGCCATCAACTGTAGGTCTCCCGGTCAGCTGAGCTTGAATCGTGGCCTGGCCAGATTTCTTGAGGTGCAGTTTTCCCCTACTAGGTGTGCATGTGCTTTATACCCGAGGAGGACCTCTGAAGTGTACGCCAGGCTCCCTCGCCTTCTCTCTCCAAGCAGCCTGCTTCGCTTTTTGGTGTCCTCGAGAGTGGCCTGTGTCCCGTCCGCCACTAAGATACTCGTTCCTCGCCTCAGCCATTCCAGCACTTTCATCCTCATGTTTGCCTATTCACTGGATATTGCCTTCCTCTCCGTTCTCCGGCGTATGCCTCCTTTCTCTCTGGCAGGGCAATCTGGCGCCTCATCAGAGGGGCTTCGAGGTTGTAGGGGCTGTCACCACACCACCACACACTAGCAGCAACCAATGAACAGTAGCAGCGAAAAGCAGCAGACCAGCAGCACCACGCACTAGCAGCACCTAGCAGGCCCAGGATCCATCAGCATAAAGTAAGCAAGCAAGCACCAAGCAAGGAAACCAGCTGGACAGGATCAGCAGCAGCAGAGTGAGCACCAGCAGCACCAGCAGGACCAGGAGCACAGCAGCACCTAGGAGCTCAGAGCCACCAGCAGGACGCAGCAAGGACCAGGAGCACCAAGCAGGACAGGAGCAGCAGCAGCAGAGTAAGCCCCAGCAGAAGCCCCAGCACAGGACAGCGCCAGCAGAAGCTCCAGCACCAGAAAGAGTCAGCCGAGCAGCGAAGCCCCAGCAGAAGCGAGTCAGGGCCAGGGGGTGGGATGGGTGGCCCTGTCCTGTCTTGCCAGGGCTGGCAGCAATTGCATAAGGCTTCCTCTTCTTCCCCATGGTTGTTGGCTGGAGCTCGTGTCTTGGTAGCGAGGTCTTTCCTGAATGGTGACCCTGTTTGCAAGCTGCATCCTTTAAATATCGCAGGGCTGTGCAAATGCATCTCCCCGCAATGCGCCAGTGACTTCGGCAAATACGCTAGACATCTGGTAGGCTTCTGTGATGCAATCGCTGTTATCCGCTCGGGCCATCCGCTCTGCATCCGATGTGTTCAGGTTGCGCATCCGCTGTTGCTGTGCTCCCCCTAGAAGCCGCTGCGGATGTGCATCCGCTTCCATCCGTTCTATCGCTAGGCTTCCGTGGAACATCACTTTACATCCTCCCCCCATCCGTTCCTTTCCGTTGTTGTCCGCTCTGCTTATGCAAATTTGGGGCACTTTTGAGAGTTGATAAGAACAGATGGAACATTTTCTTGTCCGCTGTGTCCTTTTTACATACGTTTTGCATCCATCGGCCTATGTGACAGGCTCTTAACTTGCCAAAAGAATCTCAGATCAATTCAATGTACCTTTTGAAATACAGCTGGCATTTATCTAATCAGAAACAATAAATAAATGATGGTGTGCCTGAGTAGTTCCTACAAAGGGGGTCTGTGAAGCTGTTAATCCACCTTCTCCCTTTAAGGAGCTGTGAATAGAATACTATATCAGTTGAAGTCTGAAAACATGGAGGCAGTGGTTTTCATTAATAGATGCAGATGTTTTAAATGATTTATATTTTCTTTATTTTTTGGATGCACCACAACTGTAAATATATTTTAGCTTTTTCAAACAAACAATAATATGAGATCCTAACTAAATAATTCTGGAAAATTCCAATATTATAATGAACATTGGATATATTGATGGGGTTCCTTATAATGTGGATTGTTTCAACATTTGTTTCTTTGTTTCATTTGTACCCAAAGTCAACATCTTTTTGAATCCTATCATTATCACGAAAGTTATTTGTTAAGAGATCTACGAAAGATTCCAAACATTCTTGCAGATAAGTTGTGTTTTTTAAATAGTAGGTTGAGTCCTACCATCATTATTTAAACATGCTTCTGTACTATAATTTACTAAGATATTAACTGAACTCTGTTTATATAAATATGAAATGAGAAGAAGTGAAATGAAAACGAAGCTGCACATTTGGGAGTATGTTTCACAAAGTAAGCATTGTTTGCAAATTGAAAAGAAGGAAAAAACACTCCCAATTTTTGACTCTTAATTTTGACCTAGAAGAATATAATTAGGCATTTATTCATTTAGTGATTTGAAGAGGAGTAAAAAAGGGGCTTGTGGTCCATACAGATAAAAAGAAGAAAAAAAGGGTGATTAAAGAGGCACATCACAACATAGTGGAAAGCCATATAAGAGCTTAAACACGGAAATAGATGCAGCAGGAAATCTTAAGAAAATAGTTTATTTCAGCACTTGGTATCAGGCTTCAGTGAAAGAGTGAAATGGGATACTAATAAGTTCCAGCACAAGAAAACTGGGAAGTTACTAAACTATTGCTTTACTCAAGAAAACAAAACAAAAAAAAAGGAATTGGTGAATTTAGATGACATGGGAGGCAGACATAAAAGCAAAATACTCAAACTCCAAAGGTAAATACAAAGTCACTTGATTTATTGGTTTTCACAAGCTAAGGTGGGGGGGGGGGAAAGGAGACAACATATAATCNGGGGGGGGGGGGAAAGGAGACAACATATAATCTGTCATGGCCATTAAAATAGATCAGGATTTACAGTACTGCTGAGCATACCTTCGCTAAATCTTGGCATTCCTTCTAAAAGAATATTAACACTTAGAAGATTTGACCAAAGGAAATGAACAATAACAGTTTAGGTTTGTGGAGGATTCATAGACCATATTCATTCAACTGTCAGGTAATCTTTATTGTAATGCCAAGATTGGCTTTGTAGCAGGGGCAATTGTATGGGATGTACTTCATATTATATGGGGTAAAGCCAGTAGAAATATCTCTGACTACAGTGTTGGGAATTAGGGAACGAGACACACAATTATATGCAGACAGTGTACTTTCTCTCTCCATGCTTTCTTTTTCCCTTTGAGAAATCATGATTTCCCAAAGGATGCTTTCAAAAAATTATTATAAAAAGCCTTTTCAAATTTTCTTATGAATATGCTGATGGTAGGCATGCATTATTGCACCATATGCATAATATTACTGCATAAAATAATACTCCAAGGCCATATTGAGCACTGAGGATTACAGAATAACAGAATTGGAAGAGACCTTAGGTCTTCTAGTCCAACCCCCTGCTGAAGCAGGAAACCTTATACTATTCTAGATAAATGGCTGTCCAGTTTCTTTCCAGCCTCCAGGGATGGAGCACCCATAATCTTTGAAGACAAGTTGCTCCACTGGTTAATTGTTCTCACTTTAGAAAGTTTCTCCTTAGTTCTAGATTGCTTTTCTCCTTGATTAGTTTCCATACATTGTTTTTTGTCTTGCCTTCTGGTGCTTTGGAAAATAGGTGGGTTTCCTCTTCTCTTTGGGAGCCGCTCAAATATTGAACTGCCACTATCATGTCCCTAATTCTCCTTTTCACTAGACTAGACAAACTCAATTCCTGCAATCATTCTTCATATGTTTTAATCTCCAGGCCATTAATCACCTTAGTTGCTCTTCTCTGCACTCTTTCCAAAGTCTCAACATCTTTTTTATATGTGGTGACCAAAACTGGATACAATATTCCACATGTGGTCTACTAAGATTTTAGTACTAATTCTTATAGTACTAATATTTCAAGAGATCTTGATTCTATCCTTCTGGTTTATGCAGCCAAGTATTGCATTAGCTTTTTGGTTGCTGTCACACACTGCTGGTTCATATTTAAGTGATTGTCCACCAGGACTTCAAGGTCCCTCTCACAATTACCGCTTTTCAGAAAGGTTTCACCTAATATTTACTTGTAGATTTGGTTTTTCTTGCCTAAGTGTAAAAAAGTGTAGAGAGATTGCTTAAATCTCTCTACATTAAATCTCATTTTGTTGGATAATGCCGGGTATTCAAGTCTATCATTTTGGGTATTCTCTATTCCTGCCAGATTAGTATCATTTGCAAATTTGATGAGTTCCCCTTCTATTCCTTCATCTAATTTGTTTATGAATATATTGAAGAATACTGACCATAAGACAGAACCTTGTGCTTACTCCATGTAAATGTAGTACCATTAAGGACAACATATTGAGTGCAGTTTGTCAGCTAGTTACAAATATATCTGAGGCTGATGACCCACATTTTTTTAGTTTACCAAGAAGTATGTTGTGGTCTAGTTTGTCAAATGTTTGACTGAAATCCAAGTATGCTATCTCCACAGCATTTTGCTGGTCCACTAATTTAGCCACTTCATCAAATAATGAAATGAGATTGGCGCTGCATAATCTATTTTTGATGAATCCATACTGACTTCTGATTATAACTTTGTTTGTTGTTCAAGGATTTGTTTTTTTGCTTTTGTTTTCCATGATATTCCCAGGTAATGATGTCAAGTTGATTGTTCTGTGGTTTTCTGAATCTATTCTTTTTAATACATCTTTGCATTAGGAAGAGCAGATCTAAGAGAAATGCAGACAAAAGTGATGGTGGTGGATTCTAAAAGAGTTGTCAGTAAATTAAGATTGACAATGATGAGACAATTTTTAATCCTGGCATAGAATTATGTAGGACAGCAGTTTAGCAATTTGTAGTTGTAAAAATGAAATTAGTTGGATCTGTGTGGGCTGAGACAAGTTCCCATGTGATAAGTTACAAGACAGAGATAATTCCTTTCTTTCTGCATTCCTCCCTCCCTCCCTCCCTCCCTCTCTCTCTGCCCCAAACTATACACTACAATATAAGTGCAGAAGTAGTTAAGATGAATTAACAGAGAGAATAACAAACAAAATGTTAAAAAGTTATGCTATTTATGTAGCTACTTACCAAGAACATCTAAATTATATTAAAGTAACCAAAATGTCTTTATAATCCCTAAGGCACGTCACAATTTATGAGCACCCCAATGGTTGAAAATAAGTTGAAACATTTGACATACCCTATATTTATTTAGCCAATGATTGTACAATTTAAGCTTGCCAACCATTAAATGCTAAGAATGCCAGTCAGCTAATGCACTCTATAAGTTTCAAACTGGTTAATTACCTCCAAAACATTACCTCCAAAGTGCCACAAATTAATAAGCAGACTTTCCTCATTTCTTTCCCAAAGACAAGCACACATGTTTCTTTATTGAAGATATTAAATATGGTGTCACATCAATACTATTTTGCAGACAATGGTATCTGAGTGATGGGTACATGAAACCCAATCTCTGCCTTCCGTCTAAAGGTAAAGGTAAAAGTTTAAAGGTCATCCTGGTGGTCTCTTTTTTAATGTCTAGTCAATATGTACTAACTATAGAGTGACCCTTTCTTCTTTTTCTGCTGATCACTCCCAGCATGATTTATTTTTCAAGTGAGTTGAACTAACTGCAGCATATGACACTGTTAACCATATTGCTATGCAAGTTAAATAATATAAGCAGAGATAATAAGCTCACCAGTAGCTTCCACCAGATCTGGAGATTTTATGTGACACTAAATGGTAAGAACAGTAAATGGAGGATGCAAATTCCAACAGTGTACAATTTATGTATGAATGATCAACCAACCCCTGACAACATGTCTAATAGGCATCTATTCATCTATGTATAATATAGCAGTGGCCCTACATGGATCAACTTTTGATGAGGTACCTGGGAAACTTATGGTAGCACTATAAGAAATAGGATGATATTACATCATTCATCAACCATTTAAAGCCCAATCCAAAGAATATCCAGGGGTGTGCTTTCCATCTCCAAAATTGATATGCAAGGGAAGAGTTGGATGTTATGTGGCAAGGGAGCTGGTTATTAGCACCGAATTACTGGTGATCCAACACCGAATTATCTCAGTATAACACTCAACAGGATGCTCTCTTTTAAATGGCATTGCCTGAATACCAAGACTAAGGTCAACTTGAGGAACAATATCATCAGGAAATTGATGAACTACACATGATGAACTCAACCATCTACATTGTGCAGATCAGCTTTGGCCTTGAGCATCAGAGTATGTTGCTTCAGTGTGGGGTGCATCTATACATGTGGAACAAGTTGTTATCTGCATCAGTGAAGCAGTACATTTAGTGACAGGTTGTAAACCTACACTAATTGAGAAAATATATCTTTTCACTTGCATTGCCCCACTTAAGATCAGGAGAGAAGTAGCTACAAATACTAAAACAACTAAACAAGAGAATGATCCTCAACATCCTCTAAATAGAAATATGCCCCAAGCCCATTGACTCAGATCTAGGAACAGCTTTAAGGCAAGAACAAACATCTTGAGGGTACACAAGAACAAAATTGAATTAATGAGAAAGGAGACCATCGAGCAAGGAATAACATTAATGGAGGATGTGGCTGAAGGATCTGACCTTCCTTGTACTATTTGGAGGACACTGAATAGATTGCGGGTTGGAATGCTTAAATGTAAAACCAATACACTATGTGAATGTGGAGAGATATAGATCCCATCTCATCTACCAGTATGTCAGCTACTACCAGAAGCATGTACTGAAATAATGACTTATTTTTGGTCAATGACAAACTCAAGAAAATGGCTTCATTTTGGCAGTTTAAAGTTTGATCTCAACAGGAGAAGGGAGAGGAGGAGTTTTCATCAGTAATTTTTAAAAGATAGATAACGACTGCAAAAATAAGGTCCAAGATTTTGCTTATTGGCAAGAAAATTGTAGCCAGGAAGAACACATATAGTTGACTTTCAGGTATTTGTTGTAGTTGTTAGTAACTTCTATAACTGAAATGTTTGCAGTTTGCCTGACAATTTTCTATCTTAATATATTGATTTCCTCAGGTATTTTTAGTTTTTTTTTTAAAAAGCAAATACATAAGTAACAATAGCTAAGCTGGAGGAATTTGAGTTTAGACATGCAGAGAAAGGTCCTTACATTGTGCCAGTCCATGCTGAATTTAGTTTGATTTTTAAGTTTTTGTTCGTGCCTAGAGCCAGGGAGAGGAATATTTTAAGTATACCGTAATAAATAAGTCTCACTGATATATTTAGCAGATGTTCTTAAACATTATTTCATTTCCATTTTCCAGTTAGAAACTATAAGTGCTTCTTTATGTTTTACATGCAAAATAAGCAAGCAATTGGTGAATATTGGCACAGCTGGCTTACCAGAAATAGCTAGGTACAATTAATTAAAACTCTGAATACCCTGCATCATCTGATCAGCTCATTTCAATTATTACATTTAATAAGTAATTGAGATCAAGTTTTATTAGTAATGAATACAAAAATTTAAAAAAATATTTGAGCATAAGAGGGAGATAAAGAACAGAAGATGAAGCACCATACAAGGTATAGAAGGCATTTAGGCAGGCAGAAATTGCAAAAAAATATTTTAGAGGAGTAGTTAAACAAAACAATTCACTTTATAGATCAACTATGTACCAAAGATTTCACAAAAGAGAAACAAGATGAACAAATTACTCAAGTAATTGGGGAAAAATTAGTATAAAATCAAAGTTATCAAATCACTGTGATTATCGCACAAGTATTTGACAATGAAATTGACTTAACTCTAATTTTGATAAATAATCTGAAACCAACAGTGCATATTGTGAAGATTGAAAATTACAAGTCCCGGCTCAATTAAAAGAAAACAGTTGCAAATAAATCTACAGTCCTCAAGGGAACATATTTGGGATCTCAAAACTGAAATGGAAATTGACAATGTTGACATATTTGTTTTAAAAATCATAATGGAGAATCTCTTGAGAAAAAGAAAAATTTTTATAATAGACATCCTAAAGAAGAAGAAAAATATTTCATTTTATGAGAAGTTGGATGGAATGATTTAAATTTAATAAGTTAATCAGAATTAGAAAGAATTTTCTATTTATTTGATATATGTAACTAAAGAAAAATTCCCAAGCAGTTTTGTGCTTAGAAAGTGGGTTGAAAATGGGTGGTTTTCAGAGGTGGGATTCAATTTTTTTAACAATCGGTTCTGTGGGCGTGGCTTGCTAGTCATATGACTGGGTGGGCATGGCCAACTTGATGACACTCACATCAAGGAGCACTTCTCCTTGCCTGGCCTCTCATGACAGTGGGGATGCTGCAATGGTCCTAAGTGTGAAAAATGGTCATTGTCACTTTTTTCAGTGCCATTGTAACTTTGAATGGTCACCAGTTTTAGATCAAAACTCAAAAAGGGTATGTAAGCTCACGTTTGAATGTCAATCTTTCTAGCTAGCCAAGAAGCCTTGCTGAATGTCACTCATCTTGGTTCCTTGTCATTAAAAAGCTTCTTTAGGCAGCTCTGCTTCATTATTCAATATTTCTTCAAAGTACCATATATACTCGCATATAAGCCAATCTGTGTATAAGCCGACCCTCAAAAAACTGCCCCCAAATGAAGGAATTTTGCAAAAAACTCGCATATAAGCCGACCCCCAAATACCATGGTGTGTTGTCTGGGCTAATAACAAAAGAATATCAATATGCAATGCACTGAGTGAAGGTTCATTATCAAAGCATTTTGTGTAGGAAAAATATTAAGTTAATTACCCGATTTGTAAAGAATCTGATGTTGCACGTGACGATCGCAAACATAAAAGCGGTCACGTGAATGACTAACCAATCACAGCGTCGTTATGATCCGGTGATAGAAAGCAAAATGGAGGGTCCGAATAAAAAAAAATGTGCTTTAATTAGATGTAATTATGTTGCATTTTATTTGAGGTACAGTTAAAAATTAATATTGAAATTGAGTTGTAGTTTGTCGGAATTAACTTATATTAGTGCAGTCTCAAATTTTTATGGCTGTATGTATGACTGAATGGTAATGTCGATGATATTGCGTGATCTGAGAAGTGGCGTCATGTCAGTTCGTTTGTGTGATTTATGCGAGTATAAGCCGACCCCCTAATTTGATTAAAAAAAATTGAGTTTTAGAGTCGGCTTATATGCGAGTATATATGGTACTAATTCCAAGGGGCGTATTTCCTCCCAGCAGCAGTGTAAAAAGCTTAAAGCAACCCTTCCCCTTTAAGAAAGTATCAGCAAAGGAAAAAAAAATCTCTTTCTGAGACAGTAAGTTGAGGCATACTGCCAATAATGTAAGAAGGGTGGAAAAAAACAAAAGGAGATTTCTTCCCACAGCCGGTTTTCCGAACTGCTTAGAAAGTTAACAGCCATTTCTAGCGAATAGATGAGAACTTGTAGAATCCCACCCTGGTGGTTTTTTTCTTTTCTATTTTTAATATACAATGCTTGAGTAATTTGTAAACTTTGCAAAATGTTATTGAAAAATGAATTTGAAAGTATGCATGTTAAAAGTAATATGATAAATGATGTATGTTTGATATGTTTGATGATGTATGTATGATTAATCGATCTGCACTAAAAGATGAACTTTTTAAAGAAATGTTTAGAATCTTAAAATGAATATAAAAGACTTTCACCTTTAAGATTAAAGAGTATAATTATTTGAGTTAATATAACTGATGATGGTTTAGTGAGATTAAAAAGTATAAATAGAATGTATATCACTTTCAACAAGAGGAAAAAAAAGAAAAATATTCGGGTAAGATGACAAAGGTAAATTGTTTTAAAGGAAGAGTTTTTATTTGGTCTTGTTTTATATTGCTTCCAGTTTTTATTTTTAAGTAGAAAAATAAATTTATTTTGAAGATTTAATAATAATGTAGGTAAAGTAAAAATTGAAATCATAATATTTTAGTATTTCACTGTATTGGGAAGAGTCAGAAATAAACATCTTTTTTTCTTCTTTCTCTTTTTTTAATCCTGCACTCCCTTTTTTCCCCTTAATCTTTACTTTCATTGTATTTTACATTATAATAAATCTCAATCAGACTTTGCAAAAAAAAAAGAATTTGAATGTGGGGAATAGATTTGTTTTATCTTTATACTTTAAAGATGGGGCTTCCTCTCCTACTCATAAAAGATTCATTCATTGACACACACCTTATCCAAAACATCAACATTTTCTAATCGTTTAACAACTTTTGAATGAGAACTTGGCTATCCATACGAGAGAATACCACAGTGTCAGAGACTGGAAAAGATTGCTGACACATGATTCAAGAGTTTGGAATTCAACATCACCATCTTAAATTTTAAAAGATGAACAGTGAAATTCTTTCAGGTTCATTATGGAGGGGAGCCCTAATACAGATCCTATTTGTGTCTAGGGTGGCAAAGTTTAATCTTTCTTTTGATATTGGCCTAATCCCACATTGGCAACTATTGGTTCTCTCCCTCCACTTTATTTTACTGGTGCAAGGAGAAGAGACAATTTTAAGGAGAAGATATACAGAGAGAAAAGATTAAGCAGAACATTAAGAATGCTTTAAAGCAGGGGTCTCCAACCTTTTGGACCTCAGGGACCACCAAATTTATAATTTTAAATCCTGTGGACCACTAATATGAATATTTTAAAAAATTCATATCAATTTTTAAGAACTAATTAAAAATCATATTAATTTTTAAAAACATCATATTTGTTCTGCTGCTGGAGGATGCAGCCCATCCTAGTAGGGATAGTGGGGACTGGGGGCAAATAGTGGAGGAATGGTCTAATGTGAAAGGTCCTAGTTTTACTGTTACGTTGTGCGGTAAATTCTACGGATTATTACCCCCCCCCCATTATGCTATCCCAAGCCCTTTCAGCCACTGAAGCTTTTATATTGTTATTCAGTAGTTAGATGAGGAATGGCTCCAGTGTCAACTAAGGAATTGTATTTTTTTCCTCCTATTAAATGGGTGACAATGGAGTTCCCCGTAAGAGGCCCATTTTTTTAGGGGAATAGCCAGCCTGTTAAAGGTAGCCATGAATTCAAGTGTTTCATTCTCATGTTCCAGTCAGGAAAGGGGCAGCGTCATTTTCTCTTCTTTTGCTCCCATTGAGGTCCATTGTTTATGGATTTATTTTAGGAAAAGAGCGCTGGGTGTGCAATGATGATTAAAGCCTTGTACGGTGTTTGCTGTAATAGGAATGGATTACTGCCTGCCTTCATGTTTCCAGGTGGTGCCGGTGATACGGTTGTGGGAAAGTTGTTGCCTAGCATTGCTGCTTGAATATGCCCTTCCTGTCCGCACCTATAGCAATGCTGGCATTGCCTGTGGCCATCCTGCTTTACCACAATGCCAGCATTTTCCTTGAAATTATAGGGAGTTTACCTATTTTTGTCTGCATCATGTTGCATACAGCAAAAACATTTTAAGTTCCTCATGTCTTTCTATCCTCCTTTTCCTATCTTTCTCCTCCTCTTTCAGTTTGTCTCTTTGATCATAGACAAAGTTAGCGATCCTGAGCAATTCTGCTATTTCTAAGGTTGGCCAGTTAGAGACAAAGCGTTGGAAATGCTCTTTGATATCTACGGTGGACTGATCCACAAAGGCTGACGCACTCTGGGTCCATTAGGAATTTGTATTAGATGTTTTATAGGGGGCAGAATAGCAAAAATGTTCAAAGATAAATCAACGAAGTATTGGAAATGTCATCTGGATCTTATTACCATATGTGGTGATAAGACATATATTGATTCTAAAAGATATTGGACTAGAATACACATGTGGTTGGAAAAAATTATAAAACAACAAATAAATTTGAAACCAGAGATATTTTTATTGGCAATATAGCTTGAAAGTTATAACAGAGAGATAACATATATGATTATCAATGTATTAACAGCAGCTAGAATTGTATTTGCACAAAATTGGAAAAATGAGAAAATTCCGACAGAGGAGAAACAATTAAGAAAATAATGAATGTGCAGAAATGAGTAGATTAACAATGACAATCAAAGAACAAGAAGAAAAAGAGTTTGATAAGGTTTGGAATTCATTCTATGAATCATTAGACAGAAGAATAAGAAATTGAAATATGTGGCAATACCAATAACATCTTATAATAGTTTGATTTTGAAAGAATAAGAGAATGAATATAACTTAGTAAGGATGGATTATATTTTTGAAAGATAACAACTAGAATGTTAATAATATAATAATCAAACAATATGATATAAAATGTTGATTAGAATGGCTATAAATATCATTGAATAAGTAATGTATGATAATATCATTGTGCACACAAAATATATGTACCCAACTGACACACTGTAGAATTGGACGATGGTTTTATTTGTTATTTTTCTTTTAAAAAAATAAAAAAATAATTTAAAAAGAAAAAGATCCCCAGGGGAGGTTTGAGAGAGCTTAGATCTGCAGCTGAGGAGAAGCTACAGGTAATGCCAGAGCTCTTCCAGCCTCACCTGAAGGCAGACAAAGAAAAGGGGTAAGGCTGATACCTTCAAACCCTCCTCCCGAAGAAGAGAGTTTCTTTCCTCCAACAGCCTCCAACTTTGCACCACTGCTTCTGCTGCTCCTTGCTTCTCCTGCCCTGGGAGGTGAGTTGGGCATCATTTCCTCCCCGTGTGATGGCTGCACTATTGGCGGGAGACAAACCCAGAGCCTGGCAGTGGCCTATCCACTCTGTTAGGAATCTGTCCACCAATTAGTTGGGTTGGCAATATATAAACCAACAATGTATGTTTGTAGCTTTAATACAAAGTTATCATATTGATTTGTACTATGTTCCGATTAGTTGATTGTATTGCAGATTGCCATAAGAGGGAGCTAGAGATCATGGCTTGTTCTCTCTGACATTCTGTATCTCTGATATTCTGTATCTCTGACATTCTATTGCTATCTAAAGCCCATGTCACACTGCACCAATGGATGCAAAGAGGATGTAAAATGGACAAAAAAGCTTGCCATCCGTTGGA
>BHFT01010151.1:0-23206 GCA_004320025.1 Laticauda laticaudata
CTCCTCCTCTCTAATGCAAACCAGCAACCCAAATTACCTGTGTGACCTTTCCCATGCGCACAAGGAGAAATCTCTCCTGGAGTGAGATAAAGAAATTAGGGCTTCATTCTTCCGTGGTTTTACTCCTAGGAATGCTTCTTGGCTGGATGCTCAGAATAAACCAGTTTTTGAAAAGGGGAGCTGGGAAGCTGACAAGCATGGCTAAGCTCAGTAAGGAAATTTGATGAGGAAATAAGATGCTTTGTAGATCAGTGTATAGTGATTAGTCTTTTGAATGCTGGGATTATTTTATAAGCAAAAAAGAGAGGGGGTGCTTATTGTAACTGACAGCTTCCACTTATGCAGGTATTCTTCCAACTAATGAGAAGCATAATGGACTATTTGTTTATAAATCTTTTCCTTCACCCCCTCGCCTGCCCTTTCCTCAGNTGAGAAGCATAATGGACTATTTGTTTATAAATCTTTCCCTTCACCCCCTCGCCTGCCCTTTCCTCAGGCCAATTAAGTGGGCTGGAAAGCTAGAGACAATAATATTTCTCCCTTCCCACCGCCCTCTGGCTGCCTCTCCCTGCCTGTCACAATCGTAGTAGTTGAAATCTGATGAGTGAAGCAGCCAAGAAGGACGAGGAAAGAGCTTCTTTATGGTGTGCCTGTGGCTGAGATCACACAACCTGAACAAGACGGATAGGGCTGCCTTTATAGTTCAGAAAGAAGGGGTGCAGACATCTTTGACAAACATCTTCTCTTTTGGGGGGGTGCAGTTAAGAAAAGCATAAACTCAATCACTTTGGATCTTTCTAAGCAAGGGGTAGTTTAAGGCCAGGTGGTTGGCCTTGATGACTATGCAAAATTAGTTCAGGGTTTTGTGTAATTTTTTATTTTGTCTCTGTATGCATGTGTGTTACTTATCTGGAAAATCTTTCACTCTCTGCCAATTTACCACTTAACGGCTTCTTTGAGAAGCAAATTTATTCCTGTTTAAAAAAAAAAAAATCAGCTTGGAGAGGGAATGCTAATGGAAGCAAAAAAAAAATTTCCACATCTCTTTTCTTGGACAATTTAATATTAAGGTTTCTGCCAGTTCTTATTGCACCTGCTATAGCCACCTTCTTCATTTCTTGCTGAAGCAGATCAGTCACCCCAATTAATCAAGGCTCATTCCACAAACAGGAATTCAGCAAAGAGTATCTATAGAGAGAAATCATACAAGCATCAGTCTTGGCAATAGACATTTGGTCAGGAATGTACCAAATATCAGCCTGTAAAGATTTCTTTCCTTCTATTTTTTTTAATTCCGCTTTTTAATTTTTATAAATAACTCAAGGTGGCAAACATATCTAATACATCTTCCTCCTCTTATTTTCCTCACAATCATATGAGCTGCATTGAACTGAGAGAGAGACTAACTGGCCCAAAGTCATTCAGCTAGCTTTCATGCCTAAGGCAGGACTAGAACTCAGTTTCTTGATTTCTAGCCTGGTGTCTTAACCACTAGACCAAACTGCTTCTTTATTTACAGCTAGTATTGATTAAATTATTACCTCAAATAAATTAGTTCAAGAGTTTCATTGTAAGATCTATATGACCCTGTTGTTCTTTATAATTAGCTTGGCCTCATTATTTCTGGCAGCTGGAGAATCAGATCTAGCATGTCTATCTTTGGATATAAAAAGAACCCATCTCATCTGCTCATAAAATGAAAATGAACTGAGAGGACATCTTCTGAATGGCTGTCTTTTCCTTTTGAAAAATGTCACTGTGCCATAGTTTTTCCATGAATGAAAAATCAACCCGCACATTTTCAAGATTTTAAAATCTTATGGCAATGGCATGGAATGGGTAACCATTTGGTTTTCTACCTTTGATGGAGAGTTCATATTTCATCCAATATTGTGGTTATGGAAGAGAAACAAAATATCTGTATTTATATAGACAACAAAGATTACTGATAACTTCTTCTAAAAGTCTGACAAACATGAAAAATCCATCTTTTATTCTTTTATAATTAACTGTTCACAGGCAAGTGGAATCCATCGTAGAAAACTCAAGAAGTTATTCAAGATGTGCTTCCAGAATGGCTTAAAAAGGAAAGGATGAAAAGGAGACATATTCAACAACTATTCCCAAATCAATGTGTTCACATTTACCTTATGTGCAGATGTGTACAGCCTCTAGTCCCAACATTGTCTTCTCAAGCCCCTCCCAAAACTTGTTGCTTAATAGTAATTTTTAATGGGGCAAAAGGGAATGATCATTTCAATTGTAATTTAATTTTCCATTAAATAATCTTCAGTTTTGTCCAAGCCCAGTTAATTTTTTTCTTTGTCTCTACTCACCTGGAATATAATTCAAAGACCAACAATAGTGTTCCTGGTCTAACATGATACTTGGCCATTGGCCTTTGGTACAGTACAACATTGTTATTGATGCTGTATTCCTTCAAAGAGTCTCTACTTCATTAATTCCCAAATACAAAGTATTTCCCACATCATAGTTACTACCAGTCTTACTTACTAGAGCTGGTCATTAAGTCTTGTACTAAACAAAGGCTAGATAGAAGCTTTCACTGTTGAGTTGATTTTTCCTGAAATCTAAGATGGAAGTCAGCACACCAACAAACCATTTGCCTTCTTTCAAACTAATATGAAATACACTTTCTTGGAAATATGTCTTACTGAATCAAAATGGAGCTTCTTTTGATAATTATACCAGCAAAGCCAGGGCAGGTTAAAGTAAATGATTTGCTTTATGGGTTATGAATGCCTCAGTCAAATAACGTTTCAATAGAATGACCCAAAGCTTAAATCAAGCACATATTAAGAAAAATTCATTTATTTGCTATATTGATATTGCTTGTCAAATCATTCAGGAGTGCTTAGATTAGCTTTAATTAGAATAAACTACTGTATTATGGTTTTTTTCATCCTAAAGTTTTCATTCTGCTTAAAATATTAACATGCAGTTAAATATGATTTCAGTGTTACTTTCACTTGGCTTCTGCAATTTTTGTTTTCTTTCAGTCTTACTACATTATCAATAAAAATTTAAGCAAGCCACAGAGAGCCTTGTATGGTCAGTAGGATACCTATTTTCTTTTTCTCATAAGATATTGTTTCAAAAACTTGAATGCAAGCTTGGGTGTTTCCATAGATAATTTAAAAATTTGTTTGCACTTAAATCTATACACGATGTGAAATAAAATCTGCATTTGTAGAAATGTACCAATCTTCAATTTCTTTGCTGCATTTAATCCCACAAGAATACATTTTGCAAATGACATACATGGTGCAAGTGGAAAGTAGTTTCTAGTATCACATGTGAAAATGGCCAGGGATTTTCTTCAGATGCAGTCTTGGAGGAAACAGCATGCAACCCATAGCAATGATATTCAATCCTCTCAACAACTAATTAAAAAAGCATTACCTTTGTCCAGACCTGACCTCCAGCAGTGAAAAAGATAGAGATGGTTATCTGCCAATCATATTTCCCAAACAAGCTCTGGCACAATATTGTGATGAACAGACAGATCTAAAAAAAGATGCATAATATTGCTCAGAACTCCAAGGTACTCTTAATACCACATTTAAAGAAGAAGACCTCATCAGTAACATGAGAACTCAGCTTGTGTGTTAGGGATTCACCAGAGCTAAATTTTGCTCAGTCCTGCAGAAAGTAAACCAACAAAATGCAGCAGAATCCTTGGAAGTGATGAGGTTGCATGTGGCACTGACTGAGAATATAAACCCATAATCATTTGTGGGGTTGTATTTATGCCACTGCTATATAGAGTTTAAAGGAAAGTAAGGGATACATAAATCATTTTACAGTAACTGGAGATGGCACTTAATTGTAATTAATTCTGATGGTTTTCCACCCTGCATAATGTTTCTTGCCTAAGTTCCTACCTTGATTGAATAGAAACCAAGAAGTAGACTTTTTCAGGTTGTATTCTCTTGAATTAGCAATTACCCATGTTCCAGCATGGCTGCATCAGCAACATGGCTTTCGGAAGAAGCTCTCAACCCATGTCCAGTGATCTTCTGGAACACCAGGAAACACTACAGAGCTCTACCTTCCCACTCCTCCAAATCCAGTTTAGGCCCTGAGTACCTATGCTGCAATGGATGAGCAGTTACATTACAAAAGTTTGATTTGCAAAGCCATGTCTGTTGTGTATGGAAATTGGAAGACTCCAAATAGCTAAAACTGATTGGCCGAAAAGGCCACTCTCGGATTGGGCAATTNAATAGCTAAAACTGATTGGCCGAAAAGGCTGCTCTCAGATTGGGCAATTACGCACCAGTCTGATTGGCCCGCCAGACAGCAGGAATTCTAAAGAGCTGTCATTGGCCGCAAGCCACGAGCAGCCGCTATAAGAAGGGCTGCCGCGGCTTCAGCAAATATTCCGCTACAAATCACTATACAGTTAAATAAAGAATTGTTTGTTAAAGATACCGGTCTCACGTACCTTATTATCCAAACGGAACAGAAGCTGTTGTGGCCATATTATTTGAAACAAAGATTCTGCTAGGAACCAAAACCAAGATTCTGCTAGGAATCAAAAACAAAGATTCTGTCTCACTTATCCAAATCTCCTCTTTAGCCCTCAGCCTAGATACTGGCATAGGACAATTGTTGAATCAACCACTTTTAGGTCTTCGTTCTGCCAAGAAGCATGGCACGGATGTGATATATCAACATCGGTTTATTGAAAGAAAATATCCTTGTTTATATTGTCAATTTTGAAGAAACTGCCTTCTAACTTCAGGCCAAGTTATTGACCGTTCTGTATTGTCTGATAAGTTTCAGCAGAAGCGAAGAGTGCTTGATTAAACTCACTCAAGTAACTTTTTTGACAGTGATAGGAACTACACAGAAATAGGATTTTGGATGAAGATGGGATGGAGATGCATACTGACAGGAAAGAAAAGGCACAGCAATGAAAAGGGCATTTTTATCACTCCTTGAAAGCTGCAATAAAAGCAGACTTGCCATGTTATTATAACAGCAATCAATATAGCAGGGTTTACTTGCTTTCATGTCATAATCTGAGCCCTGGAAGAAGTTAAACTGATTGCTTTGCCAATGTTTGAAAAGTCTTTCCACTGAGCCAGGATAAGTCTCCAAAGTGAAGGGACATTTTCTTTGAAACTTTTAAGAGCATGAATTGAACATCAGCCCTAGACAGAATATATAGTTTTTGACTTACAACAGTTAATTTAATGACCATTAGAAGTTACAATGGCACTGACTTATGCCCATTTTTCACACTAACAACTATTGCAGCATCCCCAAGGTCATGTGATCAAAATTCAGACACTTGGCAACTGACTCATATTTATGACGGTTTAATTATCCTGAAGTCACCTTATCCTTTTTTATGACCTTCTGACAAGCAAAGTCAATGAGAAAACCAGATTCACTTAACTACTGTGTTACTAATTTAACAGCTGCAGTGATCACTTAATAATTGTGGCAAGAAAGGATGTAAAATATATCAAACTTCACTTAACAAATGTCTTTTTGTGTCTCAGTTTAAGTCATAAGTCAAGGGCTACCTGTACATAAGTGAAGAGAAATATAAGTGTCAACAGTATCTTCAAACATTTTCTGAATCCTTCCAAATCATATCTTTATTATTCTTGTAGACCAGCATAAAGCACAATCAGTTAAAAAGCATAGAAGATATATCAGAGTCTTAAAAAATGCAAAAAGTTAGAAGATATAAAAATATATGTATTGAAACAGAAAGTATATATACAGTATAAAACTCAAGAGTCTGAAAGAATCTAAATGGAAAGGTAAAACATCAGATTCATACAGGTGTGCAAAACTATATGTGGAAAATTATATCTGCTCAATTACAGAGCACTCTAGTGTGGCAAACTAGATGCTCATTAAGTCTGGTTTATGGAACAGGTCATCATCCAGCAAATTTTAAGCACTGCTGCACAGGACTTGGCAACACTGCCTGTTGCAGGAAGATTGGCATCTGAAAGCAGCAGGAAGGTTTCGAATTGTCCAATTGCTCCATAGATATTTGTGTAGTCATGGTGAGATAAAACTAATATGAATGTCCCTGTAATACATGATCTGGAGAAGCACATATTCTCTCGTTGCTGTGTCTTCAGAGTCACAGATGCATTGTCTCTCCAGATGAAGAATCTTCTTGCATAGGCCTTTGTGGGCAGCTTAGGGGAAGGAATGACATTGTGTCAAATTTAATGTCCTCCCTTGTTTAGGTGCTCCAAGTTTAATTGGGCATATCGGAGAAGAGCAGGCAGAGCCTGGGGGTAGAGTCAAGCAAGTAATCAGCCTAGAATGGTGTAATTCCCATAAACGTTCTAATTTCAACCCGTCTTGAATTTCATTGACTCCTATCAAGTGCCAATTTAGTGTCAGCCATTAGTTGACTAGATTCTTAAGAGTAGGCTTGATCAATAAAACTTCTTAACTGGAATTCAGTGTGTGTTCCTGATGACTCTGACAAGTATGCCATAAGGAAGGCAGGGTAACTGATGGATTCATTGACAATAAAGTTTGGGGTCCTAGCTAGATCCAATGGTGCTTTGTGTCTGCTGCACACTGTTTAACTAGTGCTTTGGCCTCATTATATCCAATGCTGAGTAGAAGACCTGATGAGAAGCCAAAGAATGAGATTTTAATTGCCGCTGCTTGTTTGTAGGTGGACTGACAATCAAGTTCTAGGTGGTGTCTCTTGAAGTACTATGCTACTTCTCCCAGTGCTCTTAAGGCCAATATATGTTTTTGAAAATACTGTTGTATTCAGAGGTGGTATTCAGCAGATTCTGACCAGTGCTGGAGAACCAGTAGTGGAAATTTTGAGTAGTTTAGAGAACCGGCAAATCCCACCTCTGACTGGAGATTTTACAGTATCCTTTCCCTGCCACACCCACCAAGCCACACCCACAGAACCAGTAGTAAAAAAAATTGAATCCCACCACTGGCTGTATTGTCTTCATAGAGATGGTCTATTTGTCTTCCAGTGTATTTTACGGTTGTAGTTTATAATTTGTGCCGTGGTGATGGCCTATATGAAGTTGCTGTAGGGGCAAATATGCAGCCCAGCTTGACAGCTTTTTCACTTTCCACGGCACTGGAGAGATGGCTCTGGGGCTTACATCTTCCTTGAATGAGGTCCCTTCAAGTATTATGCATGTCAAATGAAGCAGATGTTGGTCAGTTGAGCAAGCCTCCAGATCTCCCAAAAACTTATTTTGGGATTCTCCTAATGCTTTCTCAAGAGGTGTTTCACTTAAGCCCATCTTTAGTTGTTTGTTCTTCACTTTCTGATGTCAGGCTTGCATAGCAGATTGGCTACTGAGACAGCTACAATAATGCCCTGAGACAAATACTAAATGGTGTGGCAAATAAGATTTTTTTTTACATAATTTAAGAATTCAAAAGAGCCAATTGTATGATCAGTAAAGCAAGAAAGAGGTTAAGGGCTAAGAGAAAGATTTAAATTTATACCCTCATGGCTGGCCTGAATTTTCTAAAATTAAGCTGACATTTCATTTTAAACATTATTTTTATTAACAAAATGCCAAGCAAACCCATGAAATAGTTACATGATATTTATTAAAATCCAGGCAAACTGTGAAAAACAATTGGCTCTGCTCACCAAGACAAGTTTCATTCAATTATATCATTATATTATTTGCTATCTTGTAATTCTCTCACACCTATCCACTTACAGAAAACCAATTGCTTAATCTAAAAGAAATGCATTCTTATGGCAGTACAGGAGAAAATTAAAATTCACTTCAATGTTATATGCACACATGCACATACTGTATATCTGTATACACGTGCACATACTGTATATATCTTTCCTGTGCTACTGTACACACAATTCAAAAACAGTAGAGGTTATGGTTCTCCATTCAGAAAAATGTATATAGTAACTAGACCCCATCTTGCTTTAGATTTTGATGGTAATATATTGAGAGTTATCCAGAGTCGGCTGAAGTTGAGTGCTGTGGATATTGAATTAAACTAATATATCCATAGAATGAACTAAGAGTTTGAGCTCAAAAAAGTCACCTTTGCCATTCAGGCTCAATGAACTCAGCATGAGATAATTTCCTATATATGTAACTATTGTCTACATGAGTTCTTTTTTAACATAATCTATCTACATTTTACTTAATCAGCTGTGGTTGTGCAGTGGTTAGAATGCAGTACTGCAGGCTACTTCTCCTGACTGCCAGCTGCCTGCAATTTGGCAGTTCAAATCCCACTAGGCTCTAGGTTGACTCAGCCTTCCATTTTTTTTGGTGTCGGTAAAATGAGGACCCAGATCATTGGGGGCAATAGGCTGACTCTGCAAACCATTTAGAGACAGCTGTAAAAGTACTGTGAAGTGGTACATAAGTCTAAGTACTATTGCTATTGAGACCTTCTTGAAATAGGTATGCACTGAACTTGTAGGAAAGATGCCATTTCTTCTGCCAACATTTTCTAAAAAATCACTAATAAATCACTAATAAAGAATTCTAATAATTATAATTCTAATCTTTATTTAAAATTCAACTTGTGATCCTTAATAAAACAACGTTCATTAAATGTTTATTAAATTAAAAAGATTCTACCTCAGCCTATTCAATTTATGCATCTGATGAAGTAAATTGCAGCTCATAAAATCTGCTGCCTTTTAATACAATTGGTGAGATTTATTTTTTTTTTGCCCAATGTAATGAGTATCAAGCCAGGATCTCAAGAACCAGTATATCAAACAACTAGCTTGATACCTGTGCTTCACTATGAAACTATGTGGTTGGGCTTAGTTTTTGGGCAGGAAAACAAGAGAAAAAAAATCTGCCTCTGCCAACCAGCACCCATCGGTATTCATCAGGCTAGCATCCTGTCAGTGTGTGAGAGAGTTGAGGGCTGTTTGAAAAGTGAAGCAGTATTTGCTGTGTGAACAAGAAGGAGACAGCAAGGATCCTAGGTGTGGCTTAGCTCAACTGTTCTGTACGAAAGCTGCTTGGTGCTGTGAAACTTTAAACTGAAACTCCTCTGCTTGTGTTTTGCATTTGGAGCAGATTTCTTTTCAGGTGGGGAGGGGGAGTAGAACTCCTTAGCATCAAAATGTGTTAATAATAATAATAATATAGGAAATACTAAATGTTCTGATGGTCATTTGGAAAAATCATTTCTTAGTGAGCACTTAGAAGCCAAGAGGAACATACATGCCAAATTTCAACACTGTAGGCTTTATGGTTCTGGAGATTTTGTTGTGATATGGGAGTGGTTTCACACACACACACACACACACACACACACACACACACACACACACACACACACACACATGAAATTCGAATGCAATTCAAAAACTTTTAAAACCTTTTCCCTGGAAAGTCCCAGAGAAGTGATATCCTCTCTCTGATACCCATAATATATAGAAGGACCTGTGATTCATTTATTCAGAAAACTATCTTTATTCAATGATCCAAAGCAAATGTTTCATCTTTCATGAATTGCTCGGTGGCCAGCACCCTTCATATATCTTAATCAATGAGAATGTGATTTAACTACTCAAGAGGGAAAGTAAACAGCTTGACAATGCTACAAGAGCTGTACTGTTCAATTAAAACTGCCAAGACAGCACTTAAAACCTGCCTGTGACAGTATTCTTCTTCTCTGAAATCCATAAGGAGTGATAAATAGTGGATGCAGTGCACAGTAGACGATGATGTGCCACATTTAAAAGAAAAGTCTTGCTTCCTTTACTTTTTGATGGAAGAAAATATGTCTGCTTTTCCCCAGAGGAAAATGTTGTTTTGGCTTTGAGGACAATACTGTCTACCAGAAAGGAGAAAAATAAATATCCCAAGGAATGAAAGAGAAAGACAAGGAAACGAGGGAGAAAAAGACAGAAAAAGAAAGAGAGGGAAGAAAGAGACAGCGGGAAGGGAGGGAGGGGAGAAGAGAAGAGATCATTTATAGGCTAAATTTGGGGTTTCTAGCCAATTCTTGCTAAAGAAACACTATGAGCAAAAAAGTTACCAAAAGCAATTAACCCCCCATTTGAGCAACATTTGAGCTGACATTTTGGAACAGTACACTATTCCAGTCAGTCAAAAATTCAGTTTTTTTCTTTTTTTAAAAAAAGGATAATGTGGAAAAAAAAAACCAACACAATATTCAAAGGGGTTTTGTCCCTGTATCATTTTTCAGATGCAACAACACACAGCAAATGAGCACCAAAAGATTGACTGATTGATTTGTCAATCACTTACAAGACAATAGGTATAAGTATAAACGTAATTATGAATACATGAAATGGATACATTTAAAAAAATAAAAGAAACAATAGGACAGGGACGGTACGCACGTTGGTGTACTTATGCAGACCTCTTAGGAAAGGGGTGAGGTCAATAGTAGACAGTCTATGGTTAAAGCTTTGGGGTTTGGGGAAGAAACCTCAGAGTCAGGTAGAGTATTCTAGACATTGACCACTCTGTTGCTGAAGTCGTATTTCCTGCAATCAAGTTTGGTGTGGTTAACCTTGAGTTTGTATCTATTGTGTGCTCTTCTATTGTTATGGTTGAAGCTGCAGTATTCATTGACAGGTAGGACATTGCAATGTATGATTTTATACACTATACTTAGATTGGACTGAAGGTTCTAGTTTTCTAGGTCTAGAGTTTCAAGTCCGGTGGCATAAGATATTCTGCAATGAGTAGAGGAGTAGACAACTCTTGTTGTGAAATTTTTCTGGACTTTCTCAACTGTGCTAATATCAGATACTAAATGTGGGTTCCAGACTGATGATCTGTATTCAACTATTGGTCTAGCAAATGTTTTGTATGCTCTAGTTAGTAGTGTGATATTACCAGAGAAAAAGCTACGTAGGATTAGGTTAACAACTCTTGATGCCTTTTTGGCTATGTAGTTACAGTGGGCTCTAGCACTTCGATCATTAGAGATGAGTACTCCAATGCCCTTGACAGAGTTTGGGTCATCAACAAGGTCTTGACTATTCAGATTGTATTTTATTTTCTGGTTGTTGTTTTTTTTGCTTATATGTAAGACAGCATTTATTTTTTGAGATTTGAAGTTGCCATTTGTTTGACCATTCTGATACATATATGAGGTCTTTTTGAAGGGTAGCAGTATTTTCTGTAGGGTTGAATAGCTTTACATCGTCAGCAAAGAGAACGCAGTTCTCTTAATATGATCACAGAGGTCATTTATGTAGAGTATGAAGATAGTTCAAGAGATCCTCGCCTTCTCAAAAAGGATGCTTTCAAAGCCTCCTTCAAAGAAAGACGTAACATTGTTTTTTAAGCTCATAATTGCATTTAGCCATTGAGTGGTGTTCCCAGTCACGTTAGCCCATTTAAGGTGCTTTGTTTCAAAAATTATTGCCTTACCATGTATCGTTCCACCAGTTAAAGGTCATGACAATGACAGTTTTAGTACTATATAGAGAGTATTAATAATTATTACTGTGATTTTTTTTTTCTGGTACAATTCCATTGATTTGCCCGCAACACTGAAGGGTTTTTTTTTTTTTTTTTTCCAAAGGAGTAANTTTTTTTTTTTTTTTGTTCCAAAGGAGTACGATCTTGTGATAAAATTAGTGTCACTGAAGACAGAGTGCAAAAGAAAATTCCAACAAACTACTTCATACGCTTTTCTGAATCTCAGTTGTGATGAAGAAAGAATTCTGCCACTAAATGGAAAGGAACATGAGCCTTAGACATCTGGTTCAAACAAGATTGATTGCATGCTGAACTGAGTTTTGGAGAGAAAGATTAAGCCTAAAATGCTGCTGAATTTCAGAGACATACAGCTGGACTAAGGTATCTTTGTGAATAAGAACACTTGCCTTATTTTCTTGTTTGTTGATCTTGGCATTAGACCCATCTACTATTTATTAATCTCTTGTCTGTCTCTGTCTTTCCTTTTCAGATTTAGTTAGGATTTACAGCACAACTGACAGGAATGTGTGGGGGGAGAAAAGAATCTTTAAATTGCCATTGCCTGCAACTTAAGTGTAAACTTGATGGTCATACCAGGTCAGACTTTGTTGGAAATGTGCTAAGGAAGTAGCAAACAGTTGGTAAATGACATTCTGTGGCTTTTCTTCCTTTGAGATGGGATAACCTCCAGATCATTAGAGGTTCTAAACAGAGAGTTAGAACATGGGGAGTCAGTGAGAGGAACCCCATCTAAACCTTTCCTACCTGTCACCTTGTCCCAAAGGTGCTTTTTCAAGAGGCAACTGGACTTTCGGAGCAGAAGGAGATTCTTGGATGAGAAGCAAAACATCTCCAAAGAAAAACCTGAAAGTCCAGTTGCCTCTTGAAAAGCACCTTTGGGACAACCAGGACTCAAAGGACACTGAGAATCTCCATAGACATTTACCTGTCACTTTGTTGAATAAATGGTTGCTGTATTTTTCCCTACAGTGCCTAGATCAGTATTATGCCTTTTCTGAAATGATAAATAAATTGTACTTTTCACAGTTAACAATTTTTGTTAAAAGATATGAACTCCTGTGATCTGTAGCTCAGTACATTAGATGCAAGAATTTAAACATGCTACCAGACTCCTTTTAATTGTGGATGAACACCATTCTCCTTCTACAATATCTATAATTGTTGAATGAAAGCACATTCAGGAACATTTTAGTAGTATTTTGTAAACATGAAATATGGCCCATAATAGACCAAAGCATCTGGGGAAAAGTAGATTTGACTTCCAAGTTATAGTCAAGTGCTCAGTAACTCAAATGAGATAATGGATCTCATAGAATCATAGGGCTGAAAGGGACCTTGGAGATCTTCTAGTCTAACCCACTGCTCAAAGCAGACCTTATAACATCTCCATCAAATGGCTATCCAATCTTTTCTTCAAAACCTCCAGTGATGGAGCACTTGAACTCTGAGTGGCAAGCATTGATTAATTTTTCCTTCTAGGTTGAATGTCTTCTTAACAAGCTTCCCCACATTACTTCTTGTCTTGCCCTCTAGTGCTTTGGAAAACAAATCAATCCCCTCTTGTCTGCGACAGCCTCTCAAGTACTGGAAGACAGTTATCATATCATCCCTAATCTTTCTCTTTATTAGGCTAGACAATTCATCATATGATTTGCCCCTTATCTCCTTTGTTGCTCTTCTCTGTGCTCTTTCTAAAATCTTAGCGTTTTTTGATTATTTTAAATTTTGATTTGATTTTTTTGATTTGATTTTTTTCTGACCTAAATTCTGCCATTTATGCCAGATGTGGTGATGCAGATGTACAACAAATGGGAAATGCTGCTTTCGGGGTTCAAAAACCAAACTATGACATGACTAGAGATTTAAAACAAATCAAAGTTTTGGTCTACATCTTACTCATCCCCATCAACAGGCTAGATCAGGGGTGTCGAACTTGCGGCCTGCAGGCCAGATGTGTTGCTGGCCCCACTCCCACCCAGTTTAGCAAAAGGGGGAAAACTCCTGCTGCCATGATGATGTGAGTTTGCCACCCCTGGGCTAGATCATTTTCCCCCCTTCACTAAAGTGGGGGTGGTCGTGCCCAGCACGCCATGCATCTGGTCTGTGGACCACAAGTTTTGCAACCCTGACCTAGATAGAATTAAGCTAGAGTGAACAACTTTTGGCAGTTGAGGGGATGATACTTGAAGAGTTGATAGGTAATTTTCCAAACAATAAAATAAATTAAGTCTCTTACCAATGGAAATCAGGTTTTTCCACATTGATGTTTTTTTTTTCTCCAGTGGGTGATTCTTGGCTGTTAGAACTGAAGGGCTGTATATAGTTATGGACTGCACCAGTGGTGGGATTCAATTTTTTTTACTACCGGTTCTGTGGGCATGGTTTAGTAGGCATGGCAGGGGAAGGACACTGCAAAATCTCCATTCCCTCCCCACCCCACTAACCTGCTTTCCAGCTCCATTCTCCTGTGCAGGACAACAAAAGAAGACCCAGCCAATCAGCTGGGACTTGGGAGGCAGAGAATAGATGGGGGCGGGGCCAGTCAGAGGTGGTATTTGGCAGTTCTCCGAACTATTCAAAATTTCTGCTACTGGTTCTCCAGAACTGGTCAGAACCTGCTGAATACCACCTCTGGACTGCATATTGTTACCTAAAGACAAAGGGTAACACAAACATCAGATGGAATTTCATTCACAATGTTGGGGCTACCATCTTGCCTTTTCTGTCCATATCCTGCAGCTTCAATCTCCAATGATAACCTGATAAGTTCCTATCTATATGTCTGCATCACTGCAGGTAAAGACATATAGCTAAGGTTATAATTTGCCCAGTGTGTAGTCAGAATTACAAAAAGGAAAGGAAATGACCAATCTGTCTTATACACTAAATTGAGTAATCCTTAATTCCTTTTTCTGAGACTCTTGTTCTTAATAAGCCATTTTGTTACGTAATTAAATATGACACAAAAATAATGTATAATGACAGGCAACTTTGTGGAAGCTGGTGGTTAATTTAGTTTCAGCTTTCCTTAATACAGGAAAGCTTTTTACCTATCCATTCTAGTTACTCACAAGAGGTTTTATTTCAGTTGTAGCAAGGAGGTTACTGTCTTTTACAGGAGCCATTTCATTCTTTTTGGAAAGCAATTAATGGGATGGAGGGTGGGGAATTGCCACTTTGCATTTTAATTCTAGACATAGATGGATCTCTTGTTTTGTTTTGTTATGTAAGCAATTCTCATGTGATTCCTTGATTTTGTTTTGGTTTTTTTTTCTTGTTTGTTTCAGGCATACAAATGGAAAGTGGATTGAATTTGCGTTTATGTTTAATGGGACAATTATGAACAGCCTTCGTGAAAAAGAATCTTATGCATGTTATATGTGTGTGCATCTTTCTCTTATACACACACACACACACACACACATCATTTGTGCTTCTTCAAAAATATTTATAGCAGAGAAAAAGTATCCTCTAGAAAGTTAGAAAAAACAATGTAAAAAATTACAGGTAGACCTTGACTTGCAATCATGGATTTAGTGACTGTTTAGTTACAACAGCACAGAAAAAGTGACCTATGACCGTTTTTCACACTAACAAATGTTGCAGCCTCCTTATGGTCAAGGGATCAAAATTCAGGCACTTGGCAACTGTCATGGATTTATGGTGGTTGCAGTGTCCCAGCATCATATGGTCACCTTTTTGAGACCTTCTGACAGGCAGTCAATGGAGAAGCCAGATTCACTTAATAAACATGTTACTAATTTAACAACTACAGTGATTGACTTAACAACTGTGGAAGGAAAGATCCTAAAATGGGGCAAACTCACTTAACAACTGCCTTGCTTAACAACAGAAATTTGGGACTCAGTTATGGTTGTAAATTGACATTACTTTATGTTACTTTAGAATTTTTTTTAAAAAATCAGAGTATAAATTAAGTTATAGTCAAAAACTTCCTGGTTTTGAGTATAATTCTAAATAAAAGTTCTGCAGTAATTATTGAGAAACAATTAATGAAGGAGCACAGTGGATTCACTGGGAAACAGAAAGACCACACCTGGAATACTGCATCCAGTTTTGGTCATCACATTAGAAAAAAGAGTTGAGACTATTTCCCAAAGCACCAGAAAGCAAGACGAGAAACAATGGGTGGAAACTAATCAAAGAAAGAAGCAACTTGGAATTAAGGAGAAACTTTGTAACAGTGAGGACAATTAATCAGTGGAACAGAAGTTGCGTCCAGAAGTTGTGGCTGCTCTACTGAAGGCTTTTAAGAAAAAACTGGATAGCCACTTGACTGGAATGGTACAGGCTTTCCTACTTGAGCAAGGGGTTGGACTAGAAGACCTCCAAGATCCCTTCCAGCTGTTCTGATTGACTGAAGTTGACCTTGTTATTGCCATGAAAAATACACAACACAGTTGGGAAAGAGAACAGTCCCAAACTGTCATTTTAATAAATGAATATCTTGCTTTTATGGCAAGATTAGTTTTTTTCTTTTTAAAAAAGAATATGATTTCAAATTCTCTTCTTCCCTTGCTATTATGTTTTCTAGTAATTGCTTTGCGTTCATTAAGTCTAAAGAAGGCTAAGCAGTTTTTTTGGAAAGTTGAAGGTGAAAGTAACATGGAGACAAAATACAAGTCACACCACATTTTCAATTCTCAGTGTAACAAAATCTTGCATATTTCACATTTGATCTAGCTGATTAGTTTTATGTTTCCTGGGCTTCAGAACATTTTTCCAGATTAGGAAAAAGTTTAAAAAAATGTACTACTAATTGAAGAGTATAGTTATTACCAAGCCCTGATATGTTTACAAAACAGGAGAGGTAGTTTAAATCCTTGTACCTGATAGGTCAAAGCATGTTAGTTAAGGCTGACCAAAAAAACAAAAAAATCCCACCACAATTCTATTGAAAGATTTGCAAGAATCAATCCAAAATGACTTCACAGCAGCAGGGATAAAAGCATGAAATGGAGCCCACCTTTTACAGGCAGAAGGTATGATGTTTCTAAAAAAAATATAATGAATGGGAGCTGAGTTTTTTTTTTTCCTAAAGAGCTTTCTTTTGGGAAAATTTGCATTTCAAAAATCTATGGTCTAAAAATGAATATAACAAAAGATCAGCATAATCAAAACTTCTCAGGCAATTGATTTTAAGAGAAAATTAAAACAAAAATAAAATAAAACTTGCATCTGTTCTGGACAGGTTGCAAACAAAAATGCAGACTATATGTATGCATTGGACAGACTTGAATGCCACCCACTAATCCAGAAGAGTCATTACAGGTATATTAAAGCATACTAAAACTGGAGAAAGGTGAGACAGGGATAACTACTCTGATATTCTAAAATCATGGAGTTGAAAATAAAAAGGTGAAACAGCAGCTGCTGCATTGGCTTAGACAAGACCCACTGCTGTTTGTCTTCTTCCTTCTCTGCATAAACTAAAGCAGCCATTTCAGATAGCAAAGAGAATATGACAAAAATAAGTTCCTGTCACTGATTCTCCCCATTGGTCTATCCAGAGAAAATTGGGAAAAATAAGGCTATCTAATTATGGTACCTAGTACTATTTGGTTTCTCTCTTCCCCTAATTAACCCATGTGACCTGGTATCTATCTATCCTTCCTCCCTCCCTTTGCATTCTTTCCTCTTATATTACAAGAAGAATCGATTGCAAAGTACACTTTGAATAGGTCAAACTTCATGTAACTATTGCTATACCAGTTGTGAAATTCTTGGTAAACTTGTAAAGTTCTTCTTAAGAAAAGTAGCAGTAAATGAAAGTCTAATTATTAGTGAAAGTCTTAAAAAGTGATGGATGAACACTCTGATAAAAAATTGAATTTGCACAACTTCAGTTTTATTTTTGCATGTGCGCCTTAACGTTGCCAAAACAACAGTGTTGTGGATAGGTTGCATTGGTTACCAATAAACAGTTGGAAATATATTGGAAACTAGCAGGGTAACCATGCTTCACTATGAAACTATGTTTTGGGAAAGTTTTTGGGGAGGAAAATAAGGGGGGGTGGAAATTGTGCCTCTGCCTACCAGCATCCATCGGTATTCATCTGGCCATTGTGTCCTGTCAATGTGTGAGAGACTTCAGGGCTGTGTGGAAACTCAAACAGCATTTGCTGTCTAGGGGGACCTCTTAAGTCATAGGATAAAGACAATGCATGCTGATCATTTTCATCCTCAAAGGGGGCCAAGAGGGGAAAAAAAGGAATAATTCTCAATAGCAACTTTGTTTTGTACAAGGAGACAGCAAGGAGCCTGGGCATGGCTTAGCTCAACTGTTCTGTAGTAAAGCTGTTTGCTACTGTGAAACTAAAACTGAAACTCTTCTCTGCTTTTTTTTGCATTTGGAAGAGATTTCTTTCCAAGTGGGGAGGGGGAGTAGAACTCCTTAGCATCAGAGCATGTTAATAGTCATATAGAAAACACTAATGCTCTGATGGTCATTTTGAAAAATCCTTTCTTAGTGAGTACCTAGAAGCCAAGAGGAACATATGTGCCAAATTTGTAGCCTTTATGGTTCTGGAGATTTTGTGATGACACATGAATGCTTTTACACTTTTATAGATATAAGTTCCTTGCAGGTAAATGTACATCTCTTTTCTATATTCCCATTACATGTCATATTTTGCATATAAAGATCCTTGCTATCACAAAAAAGGTCATGCTTGTAGGAATGGGGAATAAATTTATTTGATTTATGTATTAATATAAGACAACTTAAGTTGTAGTTTCTAAACCAACATATAACCTGAAATGAATTTGCTACTTTTCTTAACATTGAGGCACTGTGTTTTTACAGACATAGCATTCCTTAGAAATGTTCACCTGGTTGAAAATATTTGTAAAATATGTGCAGCAAAGTGAATGAGGGTTTTTTGTAATATTCATTGTTCTCAATTCAATTTTGACTCCTAGTGGTTGTCTGGAAAAGTCTTTCTCATTTTCTTGGCAAGGTTTCAGAAGTGGATTTCCCTTGTCTTCTTCTTCCCAGGGCTGAGTCACAGTTAACTGGCTTATCCAGTCCAGTGCCTGACTAAAACTCAGTCTCTCAGTTTCTAGCTTGATGCCTTAACCACTGCACTGAACTGCCTTACTGTGTCGATGTTTATACATACAAATGTATAGATGAAGATTCATGCACACCAAACTACATGCTATATTTGCTCTGATTATTTTTTTTATAAGCAGAGGGATGCAGAATTTAAAAAATGAGAAGATTGTAGAAAGCCAAATCAATTTTTCTAGGAAAGGAGAAATGTTCACCTTATCAAGAAATTGAGAAGCTACAACTCTCTTTTTGCTCATTCAATCTCATATTTGGAGACATTTTCAAAGGCTGGTAAGGAATTTGGTAAGCTTTAGCCCTGAAATACTAATTATTTTCCCCAGCCCTTTGTTAAGCTTTTCATGCCAAGGATCCTCAGTGTTGGAAAGATTTAACTTTCATTATAAGACAGGATGAATGAAATGGAATGAAATCAAACATTAGAATTGTTGTGTTGGCTGTAGCTATTCTCTTTTTTTGCCTAAAGATACACAAAGAGAAAGCTTGGAGAGTTTGTCCCTAGGGTGAAATACTTAAGGAGTTTCCAAGAGGATTTTTTGAAAGAACAATATTTTTCAGGTGTGGTCTGCATAACCTTAGGTTTGGGAAAGGATTTAGCCTCAGGCAACCCTCATAATTAAACTGGTGATTCTTCCTCAGGCAAAACATCTGAAGGATTTGCAGAATTTCTAAAACTGTTCCCATAGCCTCTAAGCATCAAAGTATGGAAGTAGCTTTGAGAGACTGCTCATTGTTTTAATGCAGCTTCTGCATTGAACTTCTGTGAGTTGGCTGGTTTCTTAAGAGATGCAAAGCCAGGAATCATGGTTTACAAACTACAGTATCTGTAACAACAAGATGATATTGTTAGGGCACACAATATGCAGCGTTACACAAAGTTGTTGCAAGATTTGACTTGGTACCTTATCCTCACCTGAGATGTGTACTAGTAATTTGATGGAAAACCTATTTTCATTTTCAGTGTCCTTTAAAAATAATATTAAAAAAATAAAATTGGAAATGGAACTAGGAGACAACCAACTCTTTTTCAGTTTTAACTTTACCACAAATTGTTCAGCATCTGTGATATGACTTTGGGCCACTCTGACCTAGAAGCTTCCTTATATCATTTCAACCCATTGCTATCCCCCAAAAAACAACACTGACAACCATGACTAAATACAGAGGTTTTTAGTAAATTTGCTATTTTAGTAAATAACAAATAGTTATGTTACTCGTAACTAGGAATTAGGTTAACTATACTTTTTTTTGAGCCAAAAGCAAGCTATGTTATGCCTTAGTGTGATATGCAAGGACCAGAGACTTCAAGCATAACTGTTAAGCATAGTTATTCAGAAACTTTGAGAAGTTGACCTTGGCTTAATTGTACTGTTTCTTCTATGACATTCTAGCTGAGTTGACTCATATCCATACACAAAAACCATGACATAAAGTATATAGAAATTGCTTTGTCAACATATAGTTTATTTTTCCCTAAGAGTAGACCTGATGTTATTGAAGATATTTCAATATCATGAACCAACAAAAAGAGCACAAGGACTGCATTTATGAAGGAAAAAACCTTGTTCACTTTGTTTTCATTCTTCTGATAATCAACTTTAACTGCTTTGCTCAGACACAGTTTTATAGGATAATATTCTCTACTTTCAAATTTGTAAGTTAGTATTGTCTATTTCTTTCAACTTGCAAGTTTTATCCTTCTTGAAAAAAGGATCCAGAACTTTTCAAAAATCCTTCAACAGCCACCTGCCTAAAATTAATCTGGCCTAGTGGGAGAATTGCTCAGCAGTCATGTCATTCCAGCCAAAAACCTGTTTCAGTCGGAAAAAAACTCTTAAAACTATCCATATGCTGAAACATATGCAATGTGAATGTATACTTCAAAACAGTAATGCAGCTTTCTCCTGAGTGTGATGAGCGTAAAACACCCTTTTGAAAGGATTTTTCAAAATCGTTATTACTGATTTTTATTGAAAAAGTTGATTGCATTTCTTCATATGAATTTCTTGCTTACTTCAATAGTTAGATACTGTATAGATCACAGGTGTCAAACTCCCAGCCCATGGACCAGATGGTTCATGCACTGGCCACACACATGCCTAATTTAGGTGAAGGGGATAAAAATCATGATACGTCACATGATGCTGCTGTGATGATGTGAGTTTGACACCCATGGTATAGATCAGGAGTTGCCAACCTTTTAGACCACCAAACTCATAATGTTAAATCCCAGGGACCACTAACTGGTTCTGTGGATGTGGCCTAATTTGTGGGTGTGGCTTGCTG
This sequence comes from Laticauda laticaudata, assembly GCA_004320025.1. NCBI lineage: Eukaryota > Metazoa > Chordata > Lepidosauria > Squamata > Elapidae > Laticauda > Laticauda laticaudata. The sequence goes on from BHFT01010151.1 coordinate 20,857, forward strand.
GTCATGTGACTGGTTGGGCATGGTTTATATGTAAATATTATAAACATTATAAAATTATAAACATTTACATAAACATTGAATTTTTTTATGAAAAAAGAGCAACTTTTATCCAAAATCAGGCAAAGCAGGCAGGCAGATTGAGTTGCTCACAGAATCACAGATTCATTCAGAAATCTATCTATCTGCCATCAGCTAGGTCAGTCTGTCACATAAAATTTGCTTGTCGTGAGTCTGCACTGAATAATAGAACCTTCAGTCCTAAGGCAGGTTTGGCTGTGCGTAAAAGCAAAGCCGAAGATCTAAAGACAAGCTTGAAAGCAAGAAATCCAACCATTTCCTGCTTCCTAAATAATTTAAATCTAAATCTCCCGACACAGCAGAACAGCTGAAAAGGAAAAATAGCAACTTAGCAGGCAAGTTTACTGGGTAAGGAGTGAGTAGGCGGGGAAGGTTCCCGCACACCATGTGGGAGGCACAGCCTTGTGTTTCTGCGCAGCCTGGATTAATTGCTTTGGAGGGTGCTCTGGGGGGGGGTTGACATTTTTCTGCAGCCCACCAAAATTTTCTCGCAGCCCATCAAGTGGGCCATGGCAACTGCTAGTATAGATCATACCAGGTGCAGAAGTGGGATTCTACCAGTTTGGACCAGTTGGAGTGAACTGGATGTTAAAGTTACATCTGGTTCACCAAACCAGTATTTCAACTGACCGGCTGGCCCTGCCCACCATGCCCCACCCCTCCCAGGAATCTCCACATGGCCCATTTTCAATTCAGGTAAATTCAGGGTTCATGCAGAGGCTCTGAGAAAGGGAAAATGGGTCTTCTGGAAGTCCGGAAATGGGCCTATTTCCAGCTTCTGTAGGGCCTTCAGAGCCCAGGGAGACTGTTTTTGCCCTCCCAGAGGCCTGGAGGAAGGAGCACACGAAGCAGACGCGTAGCGGAAGGAGCGGATGCAGAGTGGATGCCGAGCGGATGAAGCGGATGCAGAGCGGAAGCCTAGCGGAAGCCTAGCAGATGCACAGCATTCACTGCGCATGACAGGGAGGATGGCATTGCATCACCCTGTGGATATAAAGGGAAGCAGCTCGCAACAAGGGTACGCATTCAAGGAAAGACCTGCTGCCTGACACAGCTCCACCATGCCATCGCAGCCATGTCAGCCAGCAAGCCAACAACCCAACAACATGGGGAAAGAAGAAAAGCCTCACTATCTGCGCCCAGCCCTGCAAGAGGTGAACAGGGCGCACCTCACCCCCTGGCCTACTCTGCTTCTCTGGGGCTCTGCATGCTCAGGCTCATCGCTTCTGGTGCTCGCAAGTCTCTCCGCTGAGCTCCAAATAAGCTACCGCTAGTGCTCCCGCCTGGTGCCTCTCCTGCCTGGTTGCTGGTGCTTCTGCTGGTGCTTACTCTGCTGGCACTGCTCCTGGTGCTGATGTTTCTGCTGGTGCTTACTCTGCTGGCACTGCTCCTGGTGCTGGGGCTTCTGCTCTGCATCCGCTTCATCCTCTCGGCATCCGCTCTGCATCCGCTCCTTCCGCTATGCGTCCACTTCGTGTGCTCCCCCGGAAGCCCTGCGGATGTGCCATCCACCCCCATCCGCTTCCATCCGCTAGGATTCCATGGAGCATCCGCTTTACATCCTGGCTATGTCCTCTCCCCATCCGTTCCTTTCCGTTGTTGTCTGCTCTGTTTATGCAAATTTGGGGCACTTTTGAGAGCAGATAACAAAGGATGGAACATTTTCTCGTCCGCTGTGTCCTTTTTACAAACGTTTTGCATCCGTCGGCCAATGTGACAGGGTCTTTAGGAACAAAAAATTCTGCAAATCCAGTCATCTTTCTACAAACAATGATTGACTCCTGACCAGGGGTGGGATTCAAAAATCCCAGCAACTGGTTATCTGCCCGATTGCTTGTTGGGCATGGCCTGCTGGAACTTCCTGTTTCCGGCTTCCAGTGTGCCTCCAGAGCTAAGAGGAGGCTGGGTGTGGTTAGGTGGTCATATGACTGGCTGGGCCTGGTTTCTTGGATATGGCTAGGTGGCCATGTGACTAGCAAAACAAATATAAGTGGTCCTCACTTAATGTGGTCCTCATTTGCTTAGCTAATGTTCTAATTTACGACTGACCTCCCTAAAGCTACTTGATGTGTTTTTGGTGTTTTGACAGCAATGCGCACACACAAGCGCTTATGACCAGTTATATCCCACACAGTCTTGTGACTGATGTTGTAGCATTCGGAAAAGACTGAGCTGAAGTCTTCACTCCAGTCTGTGTTTCCAGCGGGAACACAGACTGTTCCTATTGGCTGATGCCGTTTGACAGCCGGCTATAAAAGGGAGCTGTCAAACG